>JAQQRF010000706.1:0-164208 GCA_030523145.1 Trissolcus brochymenae | reverse complement strand
AATATTTTTGTTGAGTGTTAATTTTGTTTGTTGGTTGTGTTTCGTGTTTTGAAATTTGAATTGACCGCATCTGCCATGTTTGTTTACATATGTTTTGGTGCTGCAGAAAATATGAAAAACATTTTGGAATCAAATGTTTGAAAACAAAATATTTTTGCTGAGTGTTAATTTTGTTTGTTCGTTCATTATTTTGAATCCTATCTTCAAGAAAACGAACAAACAATCAGAATCATTACACCTGTAAACACAAGCCATTGCGCAAGTGCGCGCAGGTATACCGTGTTCACTCGGCACTTGTTTTACAATCAAATAACAAATAGACAACAACATATGGGCAATATCTCCGGGTGAAATAACGAAAGTAAGAAGTGTTGAGGCGAAGTCTAGCTAAACAGACAGAGACGAGACGTGAGGTAAAGTTGTTTGATCGCGAAATTACCTGCGCGCAAGGTAAACGCGCGGGGATACGTGCGTGCGTGCAAGGAAGAGGGAAAAAAAGATTTTGTAAGATTTTTCGCGCGCATCACGGCGTGGTTGTTTAGAGCTGCGCGCTGCCGGAGAGTCGAATGCGCTGTGGATAAGCGAGTGAGCGCGCGGGCCCGGAGTTGTCTCCCCTCTCCCAAGATGGCCGTCGTTGGGTCCAGCGGTCCCCCTGACCGAGGCAGGTAAGGCCGGGGGGAAGGGTAGGCCGCGCAGGTGCCGCCATGTCAGTGCATGCCTAACCTCGAAGCCGCACGGAACGGACGCCAGGCCTCTGAGTTGTCGCGCGCACGATGATTAATTTGCTCGTGCCAAAGTTGGCCGCGAGATAACGATAATCGTCCCGATAATTCCACCCTTGGTCGCAATATCAAACGCGTGTTCGAATTCGGGGGCACAGCGAGCGAGTTCGATCGACAGGACAAGAGGCCGAGTCTTGTGTATATGTGTGCGGCTGGTTTCGCGTTACGGAGTTCCGTGGTACGTACGAGGCACCGGCTAGTATATCGGATCGCGTCGACGTTCTCTCGTCTCAAAAGCAACAGTGGATTACAATGTGCGCTCGCGACGATGAAAGTTGATTGTTCTTGTATTTGTCATCGGCCCTGTTCGCGGATCCAAGTTTCAGCACACCGGCGCGCGGATCGCGGATCGTTTGATGCAATGATAGATTAGCGGCTGTCGGCGGCCGATCGATGATCTATTCGTCACGGTCCAACGGAGGAAACAAATTGTGATCGTTGGTAGAAAGAACAAAAAAGAGGGAGAAAACAAAAATAAATAAACGGGGATGGTCGGAGATTGCAACGTCCGACGGTAGACAGAGCTATTTTGCATGGATAGAGGCGGGCAAAAAATATAGTTCGCGTTCGGTGCCATTTAATTTGAATGAAATGATACCGGCCAGGTAGAAAAGGAAAAGTCAACCGAAGATAGAGAGAGAGAGAGTTTTTGTCCCGGGAGAAACTTTGGTGCAGTGGTTGTTGTTGTTGTGAGTGTGTTGTTTGCGTGTGTGTGTAATATTTGCCCGGGTGATAAGCGGTTGACACTGGACCTTTTGTCTTCCGATCGGCTGGAATCGGTTGGGTCCCCGATAGGGCGCGCGATCCCACGCACGTTTTCGCGTCGGGAATGGAAAGGTCGAGATAATAGCAGGAGTAAAGGGCGAGGAGAAAGCCGCAGGATGCGACCACCGCCGCAACTGCTCCTCGTCCTGGGAGTGATTATGCTCGCCCGGGGCACGAGGTGCGAGAACGTGCGACACTTCGAGGTGTCGGAGAACGCTCCCGTGGGCACCAAGGTGGGTTTCATCGAGGCGGACAACCCGCCGATCCTGATAGTGCCGGTGCTCGGCTCGACCGTCGACTCGGATTTGAATATCGATCTGACGACCGGCGAGATCAAGACGAGGGTGCCCCTGGACCGGGAGACCAGGTCGTCCTACAGCCTGGTGGCGCTGCCCCAGAACGTGCGGGTCATCATCAACGTGCTCGACGAGAACGACAACGCGCCAGCGTTCCCTGTCACTCACGTGGACGTCGAGTTCCCGGAGAACTCGCCGAGGAATTCGAAACGAGCGCTGCCACCAGCCAAGGACCCGGACAGCAGCGAGTTCTCGACGAAGCGCTACGAGATCATCGCCGGCAACGTCGGCGATGCGTTCAAGCTGTACCAACACTGCGGCCACAACGGGCTGCTCTACCTGGACCTGCAGAACGCCGCGCTGCTCGACAGGGAGGCGCGCTCGCAGTACCAGCTGCTGATCGAGGCCCTCGACGGCGGCGTGCCGCCCCTGCGTTCGCGTCTCCACGTGAACGTGACCGTGCAGGACGTGAACGACAACCCGCCGATCTTCAACAGGACGCGATACTCGGCGAGCATCGCCGAGAACGCCACGATCGGCACGCCGATCCTCGCGGTCCAGGCCGCGGACGCCGACATCGGCGACAACGGCCGGATCGAGTACTCGATCAACCGGCGCCAGTCCGACCGCGAGGAGATGTTCCGCGTGGACCCGCAGACCGGCATGGTGTACGTCAACAAGGCGTTGGACTTCGAGGCGAAGGAACGCCACGAGCTGGTGATTGTCGCCAGGGACATGGGGGCCCAACCGCTCGAGGCCTCCGCGTTCCTTTCCATCCGTGTGACCGACGTTAACGACAACCAGCCAGCCATCACGGTCATCTTCCTGTCGGACGACGCCACACCGAAGATCAGCGAGAGCGCCCAGCCGGGCGAGTTCGTCGCGAGGATCTCTGTCAGCGACCCGGACTCGCGCACGGAGTACTCGAACGCGACGGTCACGCTGAACGGAGGCGACGGACACTTCGGGCTCACCACTCGGGACAACATCATCTACCTGGTGGTCGTGGAGAAGCCCCTCGATCGCGAGGAGAAACCGGTCTATGACCTCTCGGTCGAGGCCACGGATGCCGGTACTCCTCCCTTGCGAGCCGAGCGCACCTTCAGGCTCATAGTCACCGACGTGAACGACAACGCGCCGCAGTTCTCACAGGATAATTACGAGGCCCATCTCCTGGAGGCATCCGACCTCGGCACTTCGGTGCTGAGGGTTCTCGCTACGGACCTCGACAACGGGCTCAATTCCAACATCAAGTACTCGCTTGTCAATACCGACTGGTTCGCTGTCGACGAGGACAGCGGCCTGATTACGACCAGGGTCCACGTGGATTGCGAGGCCAATCCGTCTCCGACATTCGTGGTCGTGGCCACCGATTCGGGACATCCGCCGCTCAGCAGCAGTGCCACAGTTCGCGTCACAGTGCACGATCTCAACGACAACGAGCCGATCTTCGAGAAGCCACTCTACAATGCGACTGTACGCGAGGACCTGCCGATTGATCGCTGTTTCATCAAGGTGCGCGCATGCATTTTTTTTGTTCAACTACGCGCAAATGAGGTTCTTCATTTAACACCACACGCGAATTTTTTCATTCATGTAACTTTATTTGCGGATACAAATAAGATTAGTTGGAGGAACATTTTTCGCATTTCATCAATGTTTTCTTGGAATTGTCTCTGTTTAACTGAGTTGGCCCAAAAGTTTGGATAGAATCCGCCATGATGATTCGAGCGAATCTCTGATCGATATGAGATGAGACAGTAAACTGTAACTTGTAGGCTCATTTTTATAGCTTGTCTAGTTTAAAAGTTGTATGTATAATTATTTTTATTAGGCGCTATAGACGATGACGATTCATTGCTTTTAACAGCGTTGATTCAATGTTGAGCCAAAAGGAGCAGAGATAGAATTATATCGTCTAGAGTGGGGTTCACTGAGTTTCGAAACAATGAAATATTTATGACTCTCAAGTAGAAATCGGTTGGTGGTATTAATGTGTCAATTAAGCCCGGCTAATGTACAGCTTTTGGATGTATAGTTTTTTGAATGACTGCTGACAGCCCGATTACTATTGAGAAAATGATCATGTTTTTCTTATTGACGTGTTTATTTGAATCTTGTTAAGATTCTACGATTTTTTTTTTTTTTTTTTTTTCAAATGATAGTTGAGATTTTTGTTAGGCGCATAAGTCATACTACATAGTCAGCTTTTAGCTTTGATTTGATAAGTTAATCACTTTTTTTTTCTTTCTCAGGTGAAAATTTGTTTCGTCATAAAAAAGTTGTGATAAAAAATTAAACTTTTCAGTATAAGTAATTTGTAAAACAAAGTTGAATCATTTTTGAATTCTAATACATTTACTTCAATGAAATGAAAAAAAAAAAAAAAAAAATTGATCAGCAGGTTGTTTGTAATAAATAATCAGCAGATCAAATAAATAATAGATAATACTAATGGTACATTGTTTTCAATATATTTTTATTTCATTATTATGATTGATATCAGCTGTCAGAAGTTGAAATTTTAACTCGACAGCAACTTGTTATAGTCGGTCACTTTAATATTTCAATTCATAGCTTACACATTGATACAACTCAAATGAATTCAATATATCTACACCTTGCAAAAATTATATTATTAGAATCAGCATTCTGAATCAATAATTAAAAAAAAATTACATTTGACAGAACGGATGCATCATCAGTCGTGTTTTTTATGACAGCAGCATATTTGATGCGACCGATAAACAATCTTGTTTATGTAGAAAAATAATTTCTCTTTTTTTTCTCTCTCTTTCTCTCTCTGCCTGGAGAATAAAAAATATCTACGGAGATTTCTTTTTCGAAATCTCAATACACATTTCAAAAAATTATATGAAAATGCACTTGAATAAATCAGTCATTTGACGATGACAGTGAAAATATAAAAATTCATATATTCAGTTAAATAAATAAAAAAGAATATATCTGATTATTTTAGAAACCGCGTCGCATCATTTCAAAAAACAAGAGCAAATTTCACCTTCGATCCGTGCAAGCGGAACAAAAAATCTAAGTTGTTTTCACGAGGTGACAACTTATTTCTGGTTTACAAAGTTCGACGATCGATAAATTCGAATGATTAATTATCATGCGATACACACGAACGTAACGCCACGGCTAATTGGAGTATCTCTTTGAATGTGCATCGTCTATAAGTGCTTTTTATGCCATGTGTTCGTTTTTGCCCTGATTTATTTCTTCGAAAAGAAGCCCCTTGGTCGTACGGGTGTGCCGTAGGTGGAATACATTTGACTAATTTACATGCGTTACCTCAACCGCCTGAATTTGTCCCTACTCTGATATCAAAAAACTCTGATATCTCGACAAAATAGAAAATTCGCATCGATATTCGAAATCGTCAATATGATTAATGTCGTTTGCGCAAAAAACAGCTCAAGAAATTCATTTGAACGTTCAGTTTTGAAAATTGACGCCTTGTCAGAGACTCCGATAAAACGTCCGACGATTTCATTGTTGCTATCGATATTAGCAACGATGACAGATAAGAAAAGACAGTAGCAAGCTTTTTTAATTTCCTTTCGACTCGGCTCGGGCACACTCGTCGTTTCTGCATTTTGATACCAGGGACCAAAAAGTTGTTAATCTCCTTATAGCATAATTATACGGCTGACCCCGCCAGTATCGTAAATTTGAATCCGACGTCTATTCCGATACGAGAAATATTTTTATGGTCGTCATCTTTAATGTTCGACTGAGCCATCAATTAAACACTTCCTTTGACACTTTAAACCAAACGAACGAACGTATTTTAATTACATCGATTATGTAATTACGTTTAACGAGATACGTTGTTCCTCCCCCTCCTTTGCCTCTCCCACGAGAGCTTTCCGAATTGGAGGCTCGCCAGATTAATCTGCAAACAATATTACAATATCCATAACACATTACTCTCGATGCGCTTGGGCCTAAACCTCGCTATCTTATATCGAAGTTTCATTACCTAATTCGCGGTTGATTTATAATTGTTCAAGCAAGCAGCTATAATTATGATAATTACAGTTTTTCGTTGTTCCACCTCCTGCCACGGCACCGGAGTCGTTCTCGTCGTATTTCTCATCTTACCCCGTATTCAGGTCGTTGTAACCCTTCGTTGCCTGCCTCCTTTTTTCTCCTTTTTGCTCTTCTTCATCCTTTTTCCTTTTCGTATTCCTTTTCTCATCTCGCTGCTGCTCCTCCTTCTTGGCCTCGACCTCCCCATCCTCTCGCAAGTCAAATCTACGGTTCGTCTCTCGGAGAGGATCGCCCGGCGTGGAAACGGGTTTCGGACGTTGAATTCTACGCGTGAAATTCATATTGCGACCGTGTGTTCTCTAAGAACCACGCGAAAAAAAAAACGTCTCTTTTTTTCGCCCCAGCGTGAACTTTCCATCTCGAAGGCAAATCTCATCAAGGAGAAGAAGGAGAGGGGGGGGGGTATAAATCGCGTTCATTTTCGAATATGCCAGTCGTCGACTCAATTTATTGATTAACGATAACGAGGCATTGTCATCTGATAAGACGCGAGAGCTGCGAAGTAGCGTGAAATCGTGCGAAATCTCGAAAACTCTTTTAGTGCGCTCATTTGCAAGTCCCCCCTCCTCTCCTCTCCCTTGAAACTCGCAATTAATCGGCCATCTGGACAATCTCGGCTTGATACTTTCACTGATACTACCACCGAGCAACACGAAAGAAAGTCATTGCTTCCTTACATGTGTTCATTTTTGTACCGCTTTGGACCTTATGCAAAACAATGATCTCGTAATGACTCTCTAACCATCTGGGCATTAGGTGCTTTCGAGAGTGGCAATAACGCTTGCAGCAACGGTTGACTCGTGTTCCCCTTTCCATCATTTCTTCTGCTCTGCGGACCGATCTTAATTCCACACGAGGCCAAACCCGCAGACAAGAAGAGAGTCTTAGATGCTGTGCGCGGATTAAAAAAAGAAACAGAAAATCAAGAAAAGAGAGGGGGGCAAAAAAAAAGGAAGAAACGAATCATGTATTCATTTCACTCGCGTTATGTAACTGTCGACTGCCATCAGCTATCCCGTTTCAGGATCTTCATCACTTGGACTCTCATCGTTTCGAGAGTCAACAACTGAGGAGATGAAATGACTTGCAATATATGTTTGCCAATTTGACCGCCCCGACTGATGCTCGCTTTATGCTCGAGTGTTATAGGTGCGCACTCCGATTGTACCAGCTTATTATATCTTATTATTTTCTTTTTAATGTCCCAGCTCGATTAGTTTTTTTGAACAATTTTTTGTTTGCTCAATCGTTCCTCTGGTCTTCTGTTGCAATTTTGGGATTATTTGGCTTTATAGACTTTGGATGGTTGATTTGTGAAGACTAAATTCCAAGGAGGGTAAAAGCAGACGACAAGATGACGCTCCAGTAACGTCCAGGTTGACTCGCGCCCCCGCAATATATTTTGCCGGCGTACAAAGCACGTGCTAGGAACACACATTCCATGCGCGAACCATCGCTTACAGATGGTTGGCAAGAGTCATGCTGCAAATGGAGAAGAGTTGGCCGCGTACTCACACGCACAACCGATTCTCTCTCTTTCTCGACCGCTTCAAGTTACACAGGCCCAGGCTTACATACAAGTTCATTCATGCAGCTAGGCGTTGCGGTTCAAGTTCGAAGGACGTTTGTGCGACTACACCCGCGCATCTTTTGCAATCGCTCGTTGATTCTTCGAACCGATTAATAAATAATGAACGATCGGGATCGAGTACTGCTCGGTTTACCGAGGAATGTCACGAGTAACAAACGCTGCCTAGTCATGAGAGCAAGAGAGAGGGAGGTACAAAACTAAGCGTCACGTTTGTCCAAATAGAGATTTTCAAGGAGTTTGAAAATCCTCGATGGAATGTTGATTAGACGTTATGAAGTAATTTTCGGATGATTGGCGTTTTGATTGGCTCACCAATTGGGTTACGAGGCGACGACTGGTATTTGATTTTCAATACCAGCGGACTGGCTGAGTAGTTGGTCTTTCAGGCCTTCGCCAAAGTGACTGTAAACGGTCAAGTTTCATATGAGTCTTTCTTGTTTTTTTTAACCCTTTATAGGGCTCTCGGAAGAAAGCAAACAAAAAAAAAAAAAAAAAAAAAAAAAAAAAAAAAAAAAAAAATGATACCTACCATGTTTTATTGCGTAGGTGTAGATCTTTGATGTTGTACAATTTTAGATTATTCTTCAATACAACTTTTTTTTTTTTTTTCTACAGTTGGAATTTTTAAATAATTTGAAAGTTCTTGACCTTTGATGGGTTAATTGTTTTAGTTTCTTCGAATTTTTGTTTGGTATGAAGGAATAAATGTTTGGACCAACTATTCGTTTTCATAGCTTTGCGTATTCACTAAGACACTATGACTTGGACTATATACACCAAACTGATTCCCGAGAAGGCATTTGACCCAGGCAGCCACCTGCTGTTCGGCCGATGCCGCGCGTGACGTATCTTTCACGCTCGCGTTCCCTGTCCTTCCGACGCGAGACCACTCTCTCTGTTTCGCTCTCCGTGTCGTATATACGAATGCCGTTTCTGGTTCGGTGGATGAAACGAAGCAGTTATGCAAGTCCGGAGCAGACGCATGTCACTGAACGATGATTCGATTTGTGCAGCGAGTGAGTTCCTCAATGAACAAACACGTGTGTACCACCACCGTCTAACAAGCGATGTATTACGTTTTCGCAGCAGATTTTTTTCCGATCTTGGTTCACCGTTGATGCTACCAGGCCGTGTGATTTGTTATGCCGATCTGCTCTCGGCCATCTTGAATTATACGCGATGTCAAATTTGTAATCCAGTTGTTGCGAAATACGAACAGATACAAACTGCTGCCACACGGCTTTCCCGCGCACTTATCTTGTTTCTTTCTCTTTTATTTAATTTTTTTTTTTTTTCATTTCGACACGAACTCAGTGTATACGCTCTCTGCCAATCAGAGCAGTGATGAAATTCTTGGTACTGCATCCTTTGCACAATTTTCCAAGAATTTTGCGCATTTTATATAGGTTTTTTTTTCCTGTTCATTGCGCTGCTTATCATCCGTCCTATCAAATTAAACAATATACCTTCGTCCGGACAATGTGCATGTCCTTTATTTCTGAGGTCGTACATCAGCGTGCCAACACCCGGAAGCATATGGAAAACAATTACGGAACTTGCGGGTTCGATTAAACGGCAAGCACGATGAGGAGAAGATTGCGTGGTCGTATAACGGCGCCACTTGCGCGCCGAGTGTCATGTGTACAGGCCTAATGGCGGGCTCGCTAATGGTCGGATCATAAACCTCTTCTGTGAAAATAGCCTTGCAATAAATAATTTTTCAAGAAAATCAGAATCAACCCGCCGTATCCCATCATGTTTGGGATACTTCGGTCGCGCGACAAATGCGCGACCGCGGGGAGATTGATTGGACCTTTGAAGATTGGCACTTTAATTATAATTGCGCATCGCGTCCAATTTGTATTTTGCGAGAGCACGTTGTTAATTAAGCGCAATGCAAAATTGCATTTCGCCGCGAGAGGACGCGCGTGTATAGAAAAACGCGACCAATAATGGAATTCGCAATCAATACACGTCAGAAAAGGGCCCGTCGAACTCGATCTCCCTCCTCCCCCCCCCCTCCTTCTTCTATATTGGAAAGTAATTACCGCCGCGACGGTAATTAATCAAATTCTGCGCGAGGATGACGCGACGGAAAAGTTCCAGCCGACGAATCCATTAGGGGCCTCGATGCGCGTCTCGGCTTTTACATGCCGCGCTATCTTTACGCGTAGGCTAATTGCCAGCCGAGGACATTTTTCTGTACCGAGAGAGCATGACCGCGATCAATGACACCACGAAAAGGACCATTGTTCGTTCCAGACGTTGGGAAATGCTTGGAGAAAAATGCTCCTTTCTTCGAATCATCCCTTGTCTGCAAAAACAACAAATGTTATTTCTCTTCAACTCGGGATTATTCTGGTTGAGCTTTGTGATGGTTTTGTGTTTGTTGTTCGATTCAGCAATTTCACGTTTCAGTTTTGATGACAGTTTGTGAATGGTCTTTTAGGCTGGATTCCTTTTCTTTCTGGAAGGATCGTTGAAAAGGCGAGACGCGTGATTGAGAGATCCTCGGGAAAGTGTCTGTAAATGGATTTTCTCCGGTTTTATATGTATTATTTGCAGCGCCACCTACGTGTGCCACCAACGTCGCGTGGTCCATTGTCGCGTGGTGATTTTTCACGTTTGGACGCGGTTACGTGAATCATGGACACTCGGTGGGGTCCGATTTCGCGCCAAGTGCATTGGAAAGTTGGTCTCACGTAGGCACCAACCTGCTTCGCTCGACATCAATCTGCCTACCGCTTTCTCTGCCCAACGCCTCCAGTTCGGTGAATTGCACGCACTTCTAAGCAAGGTCCCGCGGTAACCTGCTGGCCAGCAAAACCTGCAATCCGTCGGGCTTTTAGTAGAAACTTGATTAGAATAAAACTGACTTCTAGTCGCTGATTCGAGACAATTCACTGATTTTATAATTGTAACTTCAATTAGAGTTTCGAATCGATTTTATTGAATTCAAATGAACCAGTTGGTGAAATTACAACATTTTCTATGAGGAAAATTTGTAATGCTTTAAGTAGAGACATTTCAGCATTGCATAATTTGCTTGTTAAAAAATAAAAGTGTAACATTGAAGAAAAAATAGTTTGCATGTATCAGTTTGATTTATCAATGATTTTATCAAATTTAGATCAATAAATCAATGTTCCCGTTTGAACAAAAAAGAATATAATTTTTTCCTGTCTTTTGTTATAATGAATTGAATTTGCATCTTTTGCTCGAGAGTTGGGCGATGAAATCATGAGTTAATTAAAGGGTCAAATTTAGAAAAAAAAAAAAAAAAAAAATGACTGAAACAAAACTGTCAGAGTTATGTATTTATGGTGAAATCGTAACACTTTGGTTGAAAATCTTTTGGGAATGTCAATTGGCAGACGTGAGTGAGAGAAAATGCCATCAATTAAGAAGTTAACAGCGGCAGCTCGCGGAATATCTAATCTCTCGGTTTACATAGCCGATCGTGGTTATTTATGGGATTTGCGAAACGCGCCATAATGACCGTGGACATTCATCACGATTTCGCAAGCCGGATGGCCCGATCACTTTTGGTTTCGTTTGATGGAAAAAAGCGCCCGACCTCGGACAATTTTCTTGCTTGACAGAGAAATCGGCGTAATCGGTAGCCGCGGGTGCGCCGACGGCTATTTTTGCCTGCGCCGTGAGTTTTACGAGCACGAATTTCTTACCAGCGGTTATATGCATCATGAACTTCGGAACATTGAAAACTTGCGGCACTTTTTGTCACATTCCAAAGCCAGGTGGAATGCAACTTGACGCGCGAACGGAAGACGTTTGTAAGCGCGGAATCCCTGGCATTAGAAATCGTTAGCCGATATATAATAACGCGCTGATTACAAGCCTATGCAACGTGTCATCTTATTCAATTATCGAGTGCCCGCATGGCACTCATCAACGTGGAATGTTTGTTTTAGCAAACGAGCCGAACCATTTCATTTGAATTAGATGATTGCTAATCGTTAACCCGATTGAGGCAAGAAACTGCAAAGCCTAAGGCTCATTCATGTAGAAATTTATGTGTCTTATTTTATTTTTTTATACAATTCTCTTTTACTTTTATATTAATGCAAATGAGATTTTTTAAAAATATAATGATTATATTGGAAAAATGTCTAATGAAGCGTTATTTATTTTTAGTTATGTCAGTTTAACGAACCGTGAAGAGTAATTGCAATCTCGTAATTGGATTTTCATTAATTAAAATATTGAACATTTCTACTTTATGTCACATTTTGCGTTTTAAAATTTAATTTTTTATGAACTTTATAGTAGAAAATTAAAAAAAAATTCTTGATCTGGCTAATCGATTGCGCTTAAACTCGTGATGTAACGTTTCAATTTGTCATCAAGAAGATTGTCGGCGAATTATTTTCAAGCGGTTAATAGAGGATAAAGTAGAATTACTCATTTCCAACCCGAAATAAGAAAGTGTTAATTGTGGCGTGCCATTATAACAACAAACGTGAGAAAAAAAAAAAAAGACGGCGCGGATTAAGGAAACTTTTATATTTACATAAGCGTTCTTATCGCGCTCGCAAAAAACACAAGTTCACATCATTATTTTCAATATTCCGGTCATAATTGTTAATTTACATTTAAACTCGCACGAATTGCCCAGTCTAATTACAAGAATCGTCCAAGAAATGACGATCCGTCATTAAAAGTCTCTCGCGGAAACATGGAAATTTTTCTCCGTGCACCTGCAAACAGGTGCACAGTTTGCAATCGCCTTACTTTGTTTTTTTTTCTTTTTGTTGTCTCTCACTTTCAAAAATGCAACTGAGAACCGTTTTTGGCGCGCGATGCTTGACGGAAATTCGGACCCATTGTGGACTCCTTTTTCCCCATGAATAAATAATTGCCGTCCGAAGAAACGCGTGGGTAAAGGGAGAGAACCCGATTGCGGGCCCGCATTCGTTGCGTTTAAGAACGACGAGAGGTCTCGCTATCAGATATTCGTTACTCACAATGAGCTCTCGTGTTTTCTTCTCATTTTCTATTTACGAGTACATGTGCGTTTTTTAACGATGCGAAACAAGTGTGCGGCTCTTTTCGGGCCCCATTCTGTTGCGTCGCTTCGCGCATAATTCACGCCACAAAAACTTTTAATTTTGCTTCGCCAGGGGGAGGGGTATCCGCCGGGCTGCAAAATCGATTAATGACGATTGCGGCCAATAAATCGGTGGGTAACGAATCGCGTTTCGCTGAGTCAGTAAAATCATTATGCCGATTTTTTTGTTCGCAGCCTTTATTTGCGTCTTTTGTTGTTGTTGTTGTTGTTGCTGTTTGTATATTTCAATAACTGGTTTTTGGACATTTTGAACGTCGCTGAGCGCGAACCGATACATTAGCCTCAACGATAATTCACCGACGAATTCATCGGTTGACACCCGATGCAAACACGCCATTCAATTATGCAACCCGAACAAGACGTATCCGATATTTCACCGGTGCTTCTCTTTTTTGAATCTTTTTTTCTCAGTTTTTTTTTATTACCTCTTCTCGCTTTCTTTCGTTTCTTTTTAAACAACAATCTTCTAGATAACAATCAGGCGTCAGATTCGGTCTATCTCGTAAATCTCGACTCTTTTTCCCCGAACAAAGCGAAGTATGCGAAGTCAAGTGAGTTTGGAGTGGCGACGGAAAAAGGACCCGAGGCGACAATTCTTCCTTTTTTTTTTTTTTTTTTTTTTTTCTATGAAAGCCGTCGCCTCTAAGCATGTGCATGATAGAAAATTCGTGTTTTGGAAGCAGAGATGCAACTACTCTTCTTCCCTGCACTTTTTTTTATCATTTTAAATTCTGAAATTCAATCGACGTTCCTTCCTCTCGGCTGATTAGCAGTTTATAATACTGACAAATGGCACGACAAAATTATAGTTTCTCAAAAGATCGTGTTTTGTTCAGAATTTGTAATGAATTTTTTGTTTTCGCCATTCTCAATATTTTGTGCCTTTGTGTCATCTGGTGAGATAAATTGTTATCTCTCTTGTTTTTTTTTTTTTTTTTTTAGTTTTTTGATTGACTCGTGGTTGTATTTATTTTTTGTTGCTGGAATCAAAAAAAAAAAAAAAAAAAAAAAAAAAAAAAAGAAAAAGAGAGACAAAAAAATGATGAAACATTCAGCTGAAATAGTTATGTTATGAAATGAGTTTGATATCGAGTCTGAGATCGAACGAATCGAAGCTGCGCCGATTGCGAACGGTGTGTGCGATGGCAGGTTTTGGTTCGGAGGTACGTTTGGGGCTCAATGAAAATGACGCGCTATTATTGGACGCGGAATGAAAACAGGTAGTGAATGTGCCTATTGCAGAACTTGTTCCCTCATTGTCAGTCACACATCACAAGCACGCGACAGGTATAACATTTCTAGGCGAACAAAAGCGAACAATGAATCGGTCACGAATGTTTTGAGACTCGTTGTCAGGACGGTAGAAAGGTACGGGATACGATCCCCCTGGAGGTGCTCCAGTTTTTTTGCTCACAACCTGTCCGGGGCCTAGACTCGAGAATTGGGTTTCCTAGAGTGTTGCTGTCTCGCTCGCTCGCCCGTCTCGATCGATGGCTTTGTCTCACTCTCTTGGAAGGCTCTCAAAATACGCCGAGCTCGGCCACGGAAACTGGTCGGCAGCCCGAGAGTGAGACGACCGGCATTCCACGCAGTCCGTATTAATTATATCGGGCCCGCAAGTGCGACAGAGACAGACAGATCTGATGCCCTCCTCGTCTGAACTGGGGCTCATCGGCTCCACAACCGACCAGCCATCGGTCGCATCTATTCCCAATCCTTCTATCGGCCATATTATGTTCGCTCTGCTCGCGTAATCGTGCATCTTGCAAATGCTCTCTCTCTCTCTCTCTCTCTCTCTCTCTCTCTCTCTCTCTCTCTCTCTCTCTCTCTCTCTTCCTTTTTTTCTTTCTCTTTCTACTTCACTATAAAAGAAACGAAAATTGACCAACAATCGATTTCATTTTATTTTTTGAACAAATGTTTGAACAACTGCTCTCTCCAGGCAAAAAGAATCATATCCGCAGAACTTGCAGCAATTGTCGTTACATTTGATTCAAATATTCATTCGGGTTGAATATTTCTATACAATGTTGAACGAACTGCGAGATATTTTGAATCTGCGATAAAAACAAAAAATATACGCACAACACCTCGGACGACAAACATCGTGAGCGTAATCGTGCCTCATCTGGCAAACTTATCACAGTCTCTTAAAATCGAATGATTTTTCGATGCTAATTTGGACACCTTCACTGTCACTGGTTCAGCAAAAAGGAAAGAAAATTTCAATTTGAATGATAAACACAACTTGGTATTCTGGCTCTGTGTTCAGCGGCAACCTCGACGACATTGCTGAACGGCACCTCTCTTTTCTGGGTTCTTAATTGGCGGACCGAACATTGTAAACAAATCGAAAATTTTTAAGTTCCCCGCAAGTGCTCGTTTAGTATTCACTTGTGTGTTATCAACGGCTTCACCTCCACCTCTCGCGCCGTCCTTTTTCGCCGTGCTCGCTTGGCTAAGGCGAAAAGAGAATGGAGATGTAAATACCGATTGTGGGAAAACTTGACTATTTATAACGACTATTTTGTATTCCGACGTTAATGTTTTAATTCTATTTTTTACGACCGTCGGATTTGTGTTTTAAAGCTTAATGAAGCGGCGGTTGTGAAAAAAAAAAAAAAAAGCAATGAAAAGTCACTTGTATTCTTTTGTTCGTGCAGCGTAGATAATTAATTTTCAATTTTATCGCTCGTACGCCGAGTGAGAAATAAAAATTCAAAGCAAATTAATGAGGTGTCTTGAAGGATTTCGTGTAATTAAAAAATATTTCAATTTAACGATATTTGCGAGTTTCTTTTTAAATTCGACGTTCAATACGGTGGTCGTTTTCAGAGGCCAGATGGGATTTGGTTTTCTCTCTTTTGGCCTCCCCTCGACGTTTGATTTTTCTTCATCATCGCATGTTACTTGCGAGCGTAGGCCGGTGGCAATGAAACATAGCAAAACCGTGGCCCGAAAGAGCGCACTCAGGGCCATTGTTTGGTCCGTTTGGCTTCTGGCTGCGCGTCCTCGCGTTTAACATTCCTGCGATATTTGTAGCAAGAGCATCATTCGGCTGACAGAGAAGGCCGGCTTGTTACTGTCGCTCTTCGAATAAACGCGCCATTTTTGTCAATAAAATTACTCCGCGCAGTTTATTCTCCGAATAACATTACGTTGTAATGGACTTGTGTAAATTTTCTGCTATCTGTCAATCGCCACACTTGCGAATCTTTGTTCGATCGACTCCGCTCACGATTCAACTAAAAACCATAATTAAAAATAATTCTTAACTTCAAACTTCATTTGCTTCATTACAAATTTTAATTTCAACTTTCAAAAGGTGGGGACAAAAATCGTTGAACTTTTAATTCTAACCACATTGTTCTTTCTACAATATTTCTATCAGTTGAAAATATTGTTTACGTGTTTTTTTTTTTTTCGCTTCTTGTAAACACTGACAGTTATATGCAAATCCGTCAGTATTATTTTATTGAACTTTTCTTCCGACCGATTATGCACGCTGTTGCCCAACAAACAATTAGCATTCAATCAGTCAGTTGCTTTTGGTGCCGACACACTGGTTAATATGATAATTGTTTTGAATGTCATTACGTCGGTGAGAGTCTCGCGATATTTCGCCAACGACCAGGACACGCTCACGTTTAGGTGCAGGAACACGGAATGTATTTAGCCTGCCGAGAGCCGTATTAGCCGAGCACATACTTGCAATGGTCTTCACAGCTCACAGGAACGTTTCATTTTCAATTTTGTTCGATGCTGTGATTTATTCTTCCCATCTTGGATTCAATTTCTTCTTTGGATTTATATGGAGTTGGGTAACCTCAGTTCCATCAGGACGTTTCTTATCAGCTCGGTGTCATGTCAAGTGACGGAAAAAGGTTGAAATAAATGGATCTTATCGATACCTCTCGATAGATCCAATTTTTCATCTCGGTATTAAAATTGTTTCCAAGAATCTAAAAGTCTCGTGAACCGTATGAAGGAACAATGTTTTTTCGTTTGCGAGTCCTTATTATTTTCCAACACCAAGTTTGTTTTAACAACACCGAAAAGAGATATAATGGAGAAATTTCCGAGGACAATTTTTTGTTGTTCAGCTTTTTGAAAGTTCAAAATTGTGTCGACAAATAAAATATCTCTATGGAGTGTCGTAAAAAAGTGTCCTTTTCATGACAAAAAAAAAAGTACCTCCTAAAACGGGACGAAATTTATGACAGCGCGGAGTCCCCTCCGATCGCAGCTATCCATACTTTTCGAACTATCCGGTAATAATGTCGCTTTTTGTCGAACCGCCAGCGAAACCCGACTGTCAACATGGCTTCAAACTGCCTGCCGTGTAAGATGTTTTTCCACGGCGTTTCCCATCGCGAGTCTAGCCGTAAAAACGTCACAAACATCGAGAAATTTCACATCTCTCTCTCTCTCTCTCGCGTTCTCCAGCGGCCGACCTTGACTCAACCTTGACGGTTTTCACTCACCGGACCACCTAGTTGGTAATTACTCGGACGAGAAAATTGTTACAACTAATTGCAGCGGATTACGCAAAACGATGTGGACTTTTGTTTTGCTTCTCATTATTTGGCATTGTTTTTCCACTCGCTTTTTTTTAGTCATAATCAATTTTTTTTTATCTAACTTTTCCCTCCTTTTGTTTTGTTCAAATTTCTTTTGTGAATTTTAAGCGAAGCCCTGATGGACGATGTTCTTTTTTTTTTTTTTTTTTTTTTTTCGTCAAGGCGCCATTTCGCGTTCAGCTGTTGTCATCTTAAGTAGATGGCACCAGCATTTTGCGGTACTTACATCGGATCAGGACGTTGCGTGAGCGGACAAGAAAGACGCGTGATCTCCTCAGAGCCGTGTTAGCCACGCGAGCGCTCCGGGCGAGTTCCCTCCCCGCGCGCGGGTCTCGTTCTCATCCCCGCGTAACATATCCCCGTATACTTATGGGCCGACGCCATTGTGGTCAAAGTACTGCTCGTAACTATGCTTAAATTTGAGGCCATTGAGCGGCGCGAGAGATTCTTCAAGCGCGTTTATTACAACGCGCCCGGGCCAAAGGGAAATGCGTGGTTCCATGTGAAACCTGAGCTTAATCAGAATTTGAATGTTATCGCCAATAACCAGTGAAAGTTTGCCCGATGGGAAACAAGATTCCGCACAGATGTGGGAAAGTTTAACCTGCAGAAAAAAAAAGCAGCCGCGTGGGGGGCACGAATGAATTTGTCTGGTATAAAGTATTACCAAAAGAGTTTTCGATCTTTAATTTTCATTTTTGTTCGTTCAAGATAAACCATTTCTTTTCATGTTATCGGTTGAAATGGTATTTTTTTTTTTTTTTTGGTCGTGATGTGTTACTCTGTTAGAAATTGATAGCCCTATTAATAGGAGTTTGTCAGGATTTTCTTTTCTTTAATTAAAAATCTCCTATTTCTTGGTGATTAATGTTTTCCTCTCGTATAACAGTTTCTTATCAGTCCCAACCCATGACCTGTTGAGACAATTAATCTCAGGTGTTTGTCGATACCTGGCGTGTCAACTGGGAATTTAGATACGTACTTTGTTGAGACCCACACCTGAAAAGTTTTTTGTGCTCGCTATTCATGTGCAGTAAGCACGGATGTTAGGGTGAAATTGGGGATATCAGGTGATGTCAATGCAGGTTTCTACAGGGGACATTCCTGTGAAGAAAAACGGAAGTTCTATTCTATACGTGAGAAACATTTTATTTCTTCAAAACTGCTTTCTGTTCGAAATTTTGAAATTTGAATGAGTCAAACATGTTTAATGATAACGATTTATCTTGACGAAATATGAATCGATACGAACAAAAGATTACCACCCATTCGAATTTTTCTCAAATTCGAACCATTTTTCGAAATCGTTCTCGTGATTTACATAATGGAAGACATATAGTTGAAAAATACAGCGGCACGATTTTCGATATAGATTCTCTTTAATTTTAAGCCGATTGCGAGAACGAAGATAACATGGTACTTGTAATCATATTCAACTTTCTCCTTATTTTTCATAATTCTGGCTGGATTTAGATACGATGTTTGAAAAACGACATCAAGATTCGAAATTATCTCAGTCGCATAACAAATTCGAAAAAAAATATCAAATGAACTCTAACCCTGTAGAATGTAAAATGAAATTTATTAACTGTGTAAGCTACTAACTCATATATTTTCTCAAATGTTCATAATTCAATTGAACTTTTTTTTCGCCGCATCTGTTAGTGGTAGAATTTGTCCATATGCCACACACACGCAACATTAAGGCACTATTGAAAACAGAAACAAAAAAAAAGCATCGAGGAAAAAGGATCGTGAGTGAGAAAAAAAACGAGCGATTTCTTCAATTGCACCTTTGCGCGCAGTTTCATAACAATCCAGTCGGCGTATTGTTTTGGCGTAATTTTGGATACGCGAAAAAAGGGGTCGTCGAATGGACGCAAGAAAAGTGCGCGCTCGCAAGAATGGAGGACCCCGTCAATAAAGCCGACGGCTGCAGGATGCTCGAAGGCGTGGACGATTTTTTGTTCCCTCTTCTGACGTGAGCGAGAGAGCCAAATCGACGTGGCCTCTCTTTCTGGCTCATCTACCTGACACAAACGTCCGGGCATTGTGCGCCAACAAAGCTACACTTTTCTACCACATTCCCGGGCTAATGGATAATTAATTTTTGATAAATCGAGTCGTCATGACTGGCGTGTCTGCGCGGCCTAATTTGTGTTTCAATTTCATACAAAGGAATCCCGCAGCACGTACAGGAAAATTGTCATTTTTTTCATCGGTCCAATAAAAATGTCACGAATCTCTTTCGAAACTGATAGGAACAAATTGCTCCAATTCAAAACCCGCTCACTTTTCTCCATCCTTTTGACCCTTGTAGTCGACTTTCAAATTTCAGCTTGACTCACTGGAAAGATCAGAATTTGTTCTAAAAAAAAGTCTAAGAAAAGTTTTGTTGAGTTGAGAATTTGTATTGTTTGGAGAGAAGAGATTATTTAAAAAAAAAAAAAAAATCATTCTTGCGTTGAACGTTACTTTTTTGGGATATGTAAAATGGTTGCTGGGAGGGGAGGAAATTTGATTTATCGTGATAATTAATATACAGAAGAATAGATTCTGGTAGTATGATTTATATATCGTTCGAGGGAATTAGATATTTTGGAGTTTAAAGAACAGGTCCTTTTCAAATTCATAATACGTGAGTTATGTGAAATAATTTAGTGTATTATTATGAACTTTGGAATACGTTCAGTTTATAGTTGAAAGAAATTCTAACACGCCCGTGATTTATCGCGAAACGTTGTAAACATGTCGAACCGAAAACAAAATTTCCACTCTCGGATATCAATTCGATTTCGCAACATCTCGAGTTGGTTTCACGAAACTTGGCGCGATTGGAAATAAAAGGTCTTCCCTCCTGGGCTCCTCCTGAAAACATCAATATCGAATTCGTCGCGCAACATATTCAACGGGAATTCTCATCACGAAATTTACTCAAATTCACTCAATCTTTATGCCGCGCGGATCACTTTAAATCGTCGTCTTAGCCTCCCACCTGACATATAACTCCAGGTATTCATTCCTTGGGACTGGCTCGTTCCATTCAAAACCCTTATTTACAATCGTATAGGCAGGTTCCGAAAAAACATCCAGGGTTGAAGCCCCAGACGTGAACTAGCTGAAAAAAACTATCGAGCCCGAAATCTCACGTCTGCCAAAACGTCATAACATCTCATCTCAGAATCATAAATTAACTTTTCTTGTTCTTACAAATCTCTTATATATTTCCAGCAAAATGTATGCCGAGTACAGAATGTAAAAAAAGAAAAGAAAAAAACAGAAGAAAAAAAGAAGTTGAAAACTGGTCGAGTTCCGTTTTACGTCTTCACTTTCGCCAAGTCCTCTGTCTTCAAAGAAGGAGAAGAGTAACAATGTCTGCGCCTAAGCAATATATATTTATGTTCGCAGTATCACTTTTGAGCCTGTATCGCCTTAAGAGGAAGTGACCGGAGAAGACGGGCCGGGGCATTATCTTATCTAGATATTATCGAGTCGCTCGCTCTGTAAAACAGCCCGTGGTGATGACCGACTTTTGTTAACGCACTCACGCACCAGCGTGTACGCAATGTGGTTCCTGTACTTATGCAAATTAATCACGCAATCAGCGGCGCTAGTAACTCCAAATATTATTATCATCATCGTTCCAACTACCATTATGTTTATACACGAACATCAATATTCGCGTGTTAGCCAACCAACTACGCTGTTGAGCAAAGTTGATATTCCATACAGAAAAAAAATCACACCCGTTAGCACTTGTGAAGTGTCCCAGATGGTTGAAGGGAAAGTGTTATTGGCTCCGTCGTATTTTCTCATTTCCACAGACCTGGCCCTTTCACAGGTCAACAGTCTGGTTGCGTTATTGTACTTTTCCAATATTTGTCCTTTCTGGCTGTCGATGGTTAGGAAAAGCACCTGCTTCGGGACGGGAGTGACCTATTCAAACAACACGTGACTTGTTGCTGGTTGACGACATTCCCAATACAGCTGAACACTTGTTGATATTGGCACTTAACTACGCTCGGGTCTCACGTTTTATCTGTAAAAACATTCAACAATGTGTTATCATAACGATTTACCGTCGATCATTTTGAAGTTAACAAAAGTGTTTTCAACTCCGACTGTTTCCTATGTAACCACTCTGTGGGTAGTTGGAAAAGTTCGAAACTCAAATTCCACCATCGAGAGGTGTGACATTATGCAGTTAAATTTCACCTCATAAATAAACCCCTTTCTTTTCACTCACGCTTGTCGTTTTGTCACCTTCCAACACTCTTTTGACCCACATTTTCTAACCTTGCTAAATTGAATGGAACCATTAATATTGTCCGAGTTATTTTATTGGTACACACAGCGGAGGGGAGAGTTATAAAACAGTGTTACCACGATCAACGGTAATATATGAGAGTTGAATAGGCACGTGAATTCCTACGTTATGTAATTTAATAAAACAAGCGCCAGATCAGTCGTACATATTTATTCTTGTGGGTGCTTTATTATACGGCGCGACGCGCCGGAAAAGTTGCTCCTTAATTAGCTGCTAATAAAGCGCATTGTTGCGGCCAATAAAGAAGGCGGGAAACTCTTTTTTCATACGCGGTCTCGTGCCTCGGCATTCCGCCGTTATTATTTGTTGTCGGATTAGAAATATTGCGAGTTTATTTCCAGCTATAAATTGGGCTTAAAAGTGGTGTTAGATGTCTGTCAAAATGGTGTACGATTGCGAGAAGAGAGAAGTTATTTATGCTACAATAAAGATTGTTTATCCCTCATGGACAATTTTTCTTCGACTCGCGAGCGCGAAGGTCAGCAATCAAACAGTGCAACTTGACGGCTTTTCAATCGTTATCTACGCTTAGTTGAGTTTTTGATTGCAATTAAAAATTGATATGTTAAGATCACAAAATTGTGTCCCGCTTTTTTGTTGCTCCTTCGAATCAAATTTGATTTATTTTAGTCCCGCTTTTTGCACTGATTTATCGCGCGGCATTGCGCGGAGTTACGTTTTGTTTTCTTGTTTTTTTTTTTTTTTTTGTAACCACCTCTGCTTCAAGTTGGTACTAAGTATATAATATAACTCCGAATAACAGCACGAGTAATAACGTTTTTATAATTTTAGTGTCTCGGACGTATGCGCTTGAAATTCCGATGTCATTCCATCACGTAATGCGTACGCAATGTTTACTTCGGTACAATGACCGAACTTCGTTATTTATCTATTCATTTTGTACGGATAAAAATATAACGTCAGAAATTTTACTATATTTCTCGTACTACAGAATCTGTCCCATTCAAGAGCATTCTAGAAAATAACAATCATTACCAAAGTGTGGAAGTGAATTTCAAGTGGAAAATGAATTTTCTTTTTGTTTTAAAAATAAGAAAGAAATAAAAATGATAAATTATAAAGACGACTTAGTAATTTCTACTCTGTGGGGCAGTTCGCGCACTCGTTTAGTAGAAAATATGTAGTAAAATTGCTGACGTTATTTCTCTCTGTGTGGGGGAAGTTTATGTTGCGCTTCTTTGTGTATCGTCATCCTCATAAAATATTCTCTTCCTCAACAACTTTTTCTAGGCCGCAATGAATAAAGTCTACGAGAGATGAAAACACAACCAAGCCCCATAATCAAAACTGTATCCGAACTATTGTTCAACAAATGCTGATGTCTTTGCTTTCAAATAAAAAAAAAAAAAAAAAAAAAAACAGTTTGGAATATTTCTTGTGGATGAATTATGATTTTGACTATGAATGGTTGTTTCCATTTTGAAAACAGTTTTCTATAGAGGGAGTTGATTGTTGTTGGACGGTTGGCTAGGTTGACATTCGTTTGTTTTATGCGTAGCAAAGAGGTGGGCCTGCTTTGGAGTATTTTTACGAGCGTCAAAAGAACACGCGCAGAGAAAATAAGGGACCGGCAGCAAGAAGAAGAAAGGCGAGAAGGGGGCCAGCGGGGATGTACGAAGGTCCCATGGCTGCTCGCGCGAACAGAGGCCATCGCCCGCTCGTGTTCTTTTTACGCGAAAATTTAATTAGGCCGACGACGGGCCTCTGCGCTATTTGAAATTACTTCTACGAGAGTAAGTTTTTGCGTGCACGGCCGCACTGCGCTGTAATTAAACGTCTCCGCGATTAGAAGGGCACCGCCTTTTCGGGCATGCATTTCGCATGGATGCGTGCATTTTCATATTCCACGAAAAGTTAATTGTCTTTTTAATGCGGGCTTTCGAAGTTCATGTTTTTGAGCGCGCCCATGACAGCCGAAAATAATATCAAAATCGAACCTCTTTTTTTGTACAACAACTTGAATTATTCATCCTGATCATGATGTAGCAGGGTTTTTTTTTTTCATCAGTTTGTTGGTGAAAAAAAAAAAATTCATCCACACAAACGATTGCACATTTTGTTTTAGAAAATGTGAATTATGTCAGAGATGAAAAGCCATAACGAATCCGGCGCTCTGACTATTCGCACTTTCGATATCTTAATTGACGTTTGGCGAAAATATTTTCGCAAATCATAAATTTATAGACCAGTCCCGGGGCTGACACGGTGCTAACGACCAAGCAACGTACAGGCTCGTGCACAAAGACAGGCATTCTGCCTCCCTCGCATTAGCTCTCTTCGACCTATTACCGGCAAGCTTGTAATTTCGTAAGATTTCTGCCGAGGACCTTGGGGGCTGTGCGGTGAGAAAAGGCTGCCGTTGATGACCGTGATAAGCCGATGATTCTCGATCTTATCTTGCCGAGCATGCAGCTGAATTAAGGACAATTTATTTGTTACACGAATGTCCGAGACGTCGAAAAAGTTTATTGCTCTGACGCCAAGGTTTTTCTTTTCGATGATCGGTGCCGAAATTTATCATCTTTTCGGGCCAAAAATATATTGCCGAGATAAAAACCGAAATGAAGAGAGAAAAAAAAAAGAAAAAAAGAAAACGAAAACATGGGGAGAGAAAAATTGGTTTGAATAATGGGTTAATTTGGAAGGCTACTCTTTTTCTTCTTCCAAGGGAGAAGTTTTGATTGATCTCTATATTATTTTCTTGTACACTGAGACCGACATCTTTGAGACGGATAGTGTTTCTGTGCGCGCGGCGATCCAGTATTTTCTTCTCCGCGAATATTACCCGGAAAGCGTGTGGACGGTTATAGCGATACGAAGCCTCGCATCTTCTATCCTACGCCCACGCCTTTATAGTCCTGCCGATGTGATTCCCGTCTATGCTGCACTACCGTCTCTCTCGTACGATCTCATCGAAGCGCGTCCAATAACCTCGATCTTCAACCTCTTGTCTTACTTCTTGCCATTAACATAATAGGCACTTTGGTCGTGCTGCGCGCTGCCGCCGACTGATCCGATTGTTTTGAACAAAATTTCATATCAAATCATTTTTGTTTTTATCGATATAACAAATAATTTAAAAAATAACCCGCTGACATTCAAAATGAATTTGCAATCAAAGTGGCAACTTTTTGCAAAATTAGTTTCAAACATTTCGTTTGGTTGAAATGTGCCAAAATGTATATTGATCATCGATTAATTAATCGATAAAATAATGTATCGCTTCCGGATCAATTTATATCGTCCCTAGGGCACTGGCCAATTAATCAAAATCAAAGGGGGAAAACATTTTTTTGCACAAACACCACGCAGTACGAAATAAGGCAACAAACAGAAACAAACTTTCCCCCCGGAGCCAGATTCAACGTCAACGTCTTCATTATAAATTAGTTGGCAACAAAACGTCTTTGTCACTTCACTTTCCAAACACCAAGAGTCGATTTCTCGTGCCGATTAATCTTCGACAATTCAAATTAAAAGCGTGCCAGGAGCGCGGTGTGAATGAGCCAATGCCACACGTTTTGTGATTGTGCAATGTCCATTTTATTTGCTTTCGATTTCGCCGCGCGCTTTTATAATGACCCGATATCGTTAAATGATCATAAGCAATTCATTGTCCGAGAGTTTTCGCCTCTCGCGCGTCCCCGGTGTTATGCGCGCTGACTATGTATGGGGTCTTTGAATGTATGTAACCGACATGTGTACAAAAATCTGTGATGTAATTTTGTTGTGATTGTCAATTAGCATATAGCCCATTGTGAATTTTATTGAGAATGATTAATTTTGAATGAAGTGATTTGTGAGATTCTTATCTCCCGCCCCCCTCTCCCTCCTCGCTTCGTGTACAATTTGATTGAGCTAATTTTTTCATTTAATACTTTGATTGAGAGAAACAAAACGAACCCAAGCGAAGACCTTGGGCTTGGAAGACAGAAAACAAAAATTTGTTTCAGTGATATGAAATTGTTTGGATTCACGGTTGCTTGGAAATGATGATGGAGATGATCGCAGAGATCTTTCGACTTGGGAAATTGAAAAATAATGCCGGGGATTGATCTTGGGGATGGAAAAACATGCGATGGTTAATTGAATGAATTTGCACGCAGTTTATCCAGGGATCGTCGCCGGGAGCGACGATGTACGTGTTACAGTAGGCGTGTGGAATGCTCAATAGCGATTGTCCGCGTTCTTATTGCCCGCCAAGAAAGATATCTCGGCCTTTATGTAGGACACGTATTGCGCAGCAGCGCGCAATTTTATATACACACACGTGATCCCTCTGCACTTTCTCCGCATTTCTTTTTCGCATTCGGATAGACAGATTTATTTCTCTTCGCTCCAAACAAACGGAATCAAAACTTTTGAGTCCATCAAAAAGTAAGAAACAAAAAAAAATCGAATCTGAAAAGTCTAACAGATTGAGTGAAAATGGGATGGATACATAAATTTGAAGGCTGGAGATTTCCGATTTCGCTCTTTTCTTATCTTTGGCTTTCTCGGTTGAGATAGGTTAGTGACATTGGCGTTAAAAGTTGTTCTGGGTTTATATATACTCTCGCACATGTTGCCGTTGGCATTTATACGAAGCTCAAGATCAAAAAATAACTTCGGGCGCGTCCTGGGCATCGTACGTTAACACTTATCACCGATCTGCGCTACGCCCTTCCATTTCAAAGTGCAAGCCCCTTGTTAATAAAGCTATAACGCCCTGTGCATATCCCCGCGATGCTTTTTGCCGCCCGTAAACTAGCCCGTTAATTTGATTAGAAAGATTAAGTCGCGCAATTATGCGTTAATTAGTCGCGCTTGGGCACAATGCGAATTTGCATTGCAAGCGCGACAAAAGTCGATCAAAAAGTTGGGCCGCTCGCGCGCCTTTGGAATATTTCAATTAAATGTAAATTCATTGATGCTCGACAGTCTCGCGCGCTCAGCCGGTTATTGCAATTCGATATTTTATTCCCCACATTAACATACCAGTTGCTTCTTTTCTCTGTTGATTGTGCAAATTTATAAACTTGATCCCATACCACTGACCTAAGAAAAATTTCCCAGCAACTTTTTAGTTCAACGTTTTTTCTTCAGTTTGGTACAAAAATTGACGCAACTATTGTTATTATATGTAATTATAAAATTGAAAAATTGCAAAAAAAAAAAAAAATTGTATATAATTATTATGGATCAATCTTGGTTTTTTGTGTTTTGAATTAAAGTTAGTTTTACAAGTGCAAAAAGATATGAAATAGTAGGGGAGAGGAAGAAAAATGTAGAAAGATTCTTTTGTTCAGGTCACGCAGAGGTTTCCCTCTCTCTTATAACGAGGAAATTAAAACAAGTTTGAAAAGCGAAAAGTGCATCCTCGCGCCATAACCACCTACACAAAAGATCGCCTTCCACAAGAAACACTCTCGGCTCGGCAATAAAGAGAGCATGTCGACCTATAAAGCTACTGCGATCATGTCCGAAGGACGAATTTCTTAGTGAAACGCGCGTCGAAAAAACTTCCGTCTCGAGATCATTAACCGATTCGTCGTCAGATTTGTAACGCTGCGAGATTGCTATGCGGTCTTTATGCTTGCGCTCAAATGCAGAATTTATTTTACACTTTGCCGCGGAGAGATGCTAATAGCTGTTTCATTTTGTTTGTTTCAGGTGAGCTTCGCACGAGCAGCAAATATGCGCGGCTATCTGTGTGCGCCGGACGAATAAACCTGACGGGATTCTTTTGCTACCATGGTTTGATAATTCCAAACAAAAATATAGTCCCCATGATAAAGAAATGGTTTATCTCGAAAATTTAGTTTAATCTTGGAACGATAGGAAATTGATATATTTTTTATGTCATTCGTTAGTTTCTTCTTGCAATAATTAATTCTCAATAAGTGATGATAGAGTTTTGAAGAAAAGAAAAAAAAAAAAAAAAAATGAGACAAATTGGGGAGGCAAAAGAAACGGTAACAAAAAAATGAATAAATCCATTTTAAAATAATGGTAATTATCCAAATGTTAAATTCATCAATTTTTTTTCCAATCCAATTTCATCCAGAAAAATATCGTGTCTGAAAGTCACAATATTTTTAGTCTGGGCGACAGCTGGCCTAATCACTTTTACAATTTGACTTGCAAAACATTTCGTCACCTTAGCGTGTGACTAAATAATAAATACAGCCCGCACAGCCTGAGAATCCAGTTTTATTCGGTCTTGCGAATTGCGAGCTTGAATAAATAAATTCAGCAAAGTATTGGACATTAATGGTTGTTGTATACCTTTGGGGTAAAGGTATAACACAATGAGTACACTAACAACAAAATTGGATCCAATTTGACGGTCCATTGACCGGTTAATCGATCAATGATAATAAAGCCTCCTCCTGATTGGCAGGTCATTGTGTTTCTGTTCTCAAATTCTTTTCTCCCCTCGTTTTTATACCAAAGCAATTTTGCAAATCCAATATAACCGTTTGCAATTATGTTTGAAATGTCGGAATCAAATTTTGACACTGAAATCTCCCTCAGGTTTGTTGTCTCTCTCGGTCGCGATCGCTGTACGTCGATCGGCCCTTATCTTTTTCTATTCTCACTGCATTTCTCGACCTTGAAAGGTTGTAACAAGTTGTAACAGAGCACGGCGACGAGCATCGACGACTCTCGGATTGCAACTCTATAAAAGCTTAATTGCTTCTCATTTTACGCTTCGATCGTGTGTCTCCTCACTCCTTATATGCTCCTCCCGCGTCCCACACGGCTTTTCGCGTCTACATCACGACGAAACGTGGAATCGATGCCTCCGATTTCTCAGCTTCATTTACGCGCGCAGTACGTTCATTTCGTCACGATCGCGTGGGCTGATCGGTACATCATTTTTTACCGCTCTGGCTGATGCTAGGACTCCACTTAATTGGCTTCAGATAACGGCACGTCTATCCATTGGATCTGCATTTCGTCGTTTGGTCGTTCAATTTCAAGAACATATTATCATTCAGAGCAGTTGTACATTTTAGAATGACAGTTTTGTTGAGTGCGATAATTTTAGAATGGGTTTTACATCCTTTTTATTTCATCTTCATTCTCTATTTTTACAAACTAAATAATTTCATATTCATGACTATTTAACTGCAAAAAATAAAGTTTTTATTTGAAACAGTTATACCTACTTGCCGCGTCCAAAAAAGGCAAACACCATTAAAAACATGTAGTTTCATTTCAGAAAACAAAACGGTTAAAATTGTTTATGAACGTTTTGGTCTAATTTTAACTGGGAAAATTCAGTTTAATTGGGAAGCAATGTTTTTTGAAATAAGGACAGAATAAATTTTTAATTTATTTCAAATTTCATAGAATGTAGAAAAATTTGTTAAATTTTGTTTTATTAAATAGAATTGGTTTGAGTGTGACGAGAAAGATCAAATTATGCATGAACGATTAACAAATGTTTTGTTTCTTTTTTCGAGTCGGACGTTTAATTGAATCATTTTAAATAGTTCAACCACTGATAAATTTATTGGTGGAAGGAATCTTACATATGGGATGACTAAGTCAGGAAACGTGTAATTGGAATATCATTTAAATATGTATCAATGAGCTTGTCCGTCGAGTCACTGACATTCTTGCAAATTAATCCGACATGAATATTTATAACAAATTTCCGATTAAAAGTTCTTGAAGGAGTGGGGGGGGGGGGATGAAAAAATCGACGTTTGATATTTTAATTCAAGTCGTTAAAAAAATCCAAACCTGGCGTATAAAAATTTGCATTAAGGATAATTCAAAGTTTAATCAACTTTCGAACGTCGATTCTTCGAACGTCTGTACTCTTGAGATTGAGACTATTCTTTAGCTTGTCAGCGCGCGAACTTGTGCAAAAGAAGAATCAGCGGGATCGCCTCGTCACGACCCGCAAATATATTAGCCGCACCGTTATATATTTCATCGGTCTACTTGCCGACGTAGTACCACGCCGCATTACCGATCTAATGACTCCGCTCGAGCGATCCTGAATTTAGAGATATATTTGGAGCAGTCGTGAGACGCTTCTTGTGTGCTCCATAGTCATTGCATTGTACTCTCTCTTGGCGTAGAAAAATCGGCTCCTAGACCGCAGTGCCGGTAACGATGAAAAACAAGCGATTCCCGTAAATCGAATTCGGTTTCAGAAATCGGTTCCCGCGGTGGCCTTGAATTCCTCTGTTGCAGAAAATGATCGATAATCGGTTTCCGATATTTTACGATTCTATAGCGAGAAATCGGTATCGGGCAATCAGTTTCTTTCATTCGTAAATAATTAGATGGCTTTTTTTATTGTTCCTTTGAGTAAAAAAATATATCTAACAATGCGGACGAAAACTTTTCATCGAATCTTGGCGGATAGAGGGACAAACAAAAACAATTTTCGCGATCGAGAATTTTATCGTTCCAAGGATAATCAAGTAAAAATCAAAGCCGATCTCGAACGAAAGCCTTGGGACCTGTGACAAAAACCTCGTGTCTTCTAGATTTAATTTCGCTTCGCGATCGCGCCATTCTCGCAAAAGACTGACCGGTGCTGCATTACTCCGATCTGATTGGTATTCTTATGCGTCTGCGCATCGCGGCCAGTGTTGCCAGATCAAAAACCTAGAGCTGCTAAATAAGGCATTTCTCTCGCGGGAATTATTTATGAAGATTTCGCGAATCGGATTACATATATTGTGCTGCGAGCGCGCCATTAATTAGAATCATTCGGCCGGCTAAAATATGCCGGGCGCAGAAAAACCCAAACCGACCGGCTAAATTCGAGGACGTTTCTCTAGATCTGTCGTTAACTTAATTGCGCTGCTTCGTTAGCCACCTTTTAATTGCCATGTGTGGAAAATTAGAAAATCGGTAAAAAACGAAACAGTCCAGACAGTTTCCTGCTCTCTGGCGTTTTTAAAAAGGTCGCATATTTTTGTGAACGAAGTCGAATCACAAAAATAAACGTTTGATGAAATTGTCTGATCCAAGACGGCGCTTCGGCTCGTAGCCTTGAAAGCGATATGCCCGATGCCTGAATATCCGGTATAGAGTCTTAAGAATAAGCCTAGCGCAAGAACATAGAAATATCGACGTAAGAAGGTGCCGACGAAACAAAGAAATCAGCGGCTGCCTGTTCAAGCGCATCATCCGCCAGCTTTTCTTCTTTAGATATTATCTAATCGTCGTCCCTTGATTCTCACAAAAAAAAAGAAGGAGCCGCTTTCGTTACGCCGGAAGAAGAATTGAATTTCGTTTGTATTTCTTTTTTCTTCGCTCCCTTTCCCTCCACGTTGTGGCGAAATTCAACGCAACCGTAATAATTGATTTTGCGACTCATCACGTGCTTCTGTGCGGGAGCGTCAATACGGCCAACGTGATAACACAATTAGCGTGAGTTAGGCAACCCGAAGATGTTTCTCAAGGAATCTCGGGTCTCGACCTTTTCTGCTTCATTGATCGCGATTATTTTAAAACGGGCCCGCGGGTGCGCAACGTCCATTCCCGGTAGCCAAAAAGGTTGGCAGAAATTTCGGGCACGATTGATTCGTAAGATTCGAGTAAAAAATTGACATGGCGAAGGCGAGGGATGCGATGATAATTTCGGACATTTCGATTTCTGCAAATTCGCCCGCGTACCTGGAATCGCGTCTCCCTGTTGCACCGGCCGAGCGGATGCTGCTCGTCTCTTTCTCTCAGTCGTACAATGTTTGATATCCCTTTCATTTGAAGACGAGATTGCCCCGGGCCAGAAGCCATTATCATCCCGCACAATAAGATGCATCGTGAAATTCAACATCGCATAAATTCGTAGACACGTTTATTCTGCCGTGTGTGATGTGCCGGCATCCTACCTGAGAACAGTTATCAAGCCGGAAAGTCGGAATAATCGCAGCCGCAAATGAGCTTTCCTGCATCCAGACGATTCTGGATATTCTAGTCTCTAACCCGTCATTTGGTTGGGTCCATGTCATTTCAGACGCCGTCCGATTGATTTGACTTTCGTTAGAATTCTTTTGTTCAAACAATGTTGCCAAATTTCATCCCAATTAAAAAGCCCCATCTCCAACAAAATCATGAAAAACAAACGAACAAATAGATTAAAATAAATATTAAGATTATTATTTATTTATTTATTTATTTTTTTTTTTTAATAAAATATGAATCGGATATCGTTCATTGATTAAGTATTTTTTATTATTCTCATGTTTGGTAATGATATTATTTTGAAAATAAGAATATCAATGATCCTTTATTGTGTCCAGTTCAAGATGACGAAGCAATCCTCACATGGAAGAGTGTGAAAAGTTTTGCATTTTTGTTTGACCATTTAAAATTCTTCGTCTCCAAAATTCTTCTATGTCTCCACATTGTGCATAATCTTTCCCATGGTTTGTGAAATTTTCGTGACTGTTTCGAGGAATCGGCCGGTGAGCAATTGAGCGGTGGAAGCTTGTCATCGAGGAATGCTGAAGGTAAGAGTGTCGGGGATCTCTAGCTCAGTCAAATTTCGGTTGGAAAAAGTGGTCGGACTTGGACTTTCATTTGGACACTTATTATAGGCTTGGGCGCACCTCGCGTGTCTCTGAACGAGCCGGTCGATTTGCGAAATATTTGGAGCATTGCTGAGGCTACCTGGGGTTAGGGCCGAAGTAGGTGGATAGAGCGCCGTTAGGCATGCTCGCGTCTAGGAACGTGGGCGTCTCGCGCCCGCTATAATTGCGCGTCTCTTCAAACATGCAACGAAATTCCCGGAGTGCACACGCGAGAGAGAGAGAGAAAGAGACAGAGAGACCACTTTTTATGGGCCAGTTCTTGCCGGTCCGCGCGTTCCGCTCGTAACAACGGACGGCGAAATAATAAGCGCACGGAAATGGGATGCGTGAGCGCGCGCGCCACAAGCAACTCGAGGTCATAAAGGTGAAATCGCTCTCGTCCGCTAATCAAATGCAACGCGCAAGCGTAAAATCCATTTCGCTTATTAGCAAGCAAACAGGACCCGTTCGTCTTTCTCTCTCACTTTGTCCCTCCGCGACGAGAAAATCGTTATGTTTTTTGCGATCGGTTGTGGACGATTGCTCTCGAAACGACTTTGCGGATGCAAAACGCACAAAAATCGTGCTATTCTTTCGGCCTCTCACAGCTCTTTTGTCTTTATTGACTTTTCAAGATTTGATCCCGAGATGGATCGGGTGGAATCTGATCACTCACGCCAATTTGTCCGCCGAAATGAAATCAGTCGCTGTTATCTCGATCGCGACACTTTCGGTAACAAACTCTCAAATTGATCAAACGCGATCGCACACAAGGACCGCGTTTCCTCGACTGTGACGGAGTACGGTTATTTGCTTTCGCTCTCGGTCTCGAAAAATCGGTTTCGTCGATCGGCAACTCATACCTCCTCTCGTATACCGGTGACCACGTGTGCACGTACGGTACAAGTCTCTCAGGCGCTTTTCCTCCATCGATCTCTGTTGGTATCAGATATCATAACTGATGATCATTAAAATATGTATTAAAGAAAAAAAAAAAAAAAAAAGAAAGACAACAAGATACAAACGATTCACGGGTTTCTCACGCAATCGAGATCGACTTTTCCCTCTTGGCTGTTGTGTGTTGGCAAAAATGTTGATAGCAAAAAAGTTTCTCAGTGAATGTCAAGATTTATGAACCATAATCTCTGTGACTGTGTCAATGCACGAACAAAAAACTTGTTAGCCTCACAGCGGCGGAAAATGCACGAAAAATCGCAACGACTATCATTACACGCCGATGGTGCGCCGTAAGTGATAGTTTTGGCTCGCGTGTTAACGACCCGACGAGCGACTTTCCCAAGTGCCAAAGGATTACTGTAATACGTGGTAACGAGCCGACCTCCTTCCGACCAATATGGATGCAAGATTTATCACCCCAACGAAGGAAATACGTTATCTCACCAACAGATGGGATTTATTTCATCGCAGGTCGCGCCTCTCCACGCAGCTACAAATGACGCGAATTTCGCGGCCCAATTTACACCGCTGAGATTAATTGGACGATTCAAATCAAAACTTTTCCAACTTGTTACAACGAAAATGAATGCCTTTCAATTTTAATTTTTGCTATTTCACTTTGAACCTTCTTTCGCAAAAGAGTCAATTGTTAAACAAATTTTGACGAGGTTATATCAGTGTGTTAATCGAAAAAGCCTTTGATGAAAATAAATCAAATAAACAAATGATAAAAAAAAAAAAAGGTTGTGATTAATAGATGACAGTGAGGGCCAAAAATGCAGGAGCCAGATCGTGCGACGAGTATCATGAATTGCCTTGGGGCGCACCGGCGGATTTGCGTCTGCGCGCCGCCTCTTTGTCCGTCACTGAAAATGCATTCGAATTATGCATCTCTCATAGAGGTTGCGCGCAAACCGGAATGCAGTTAACTACAAAGCACGGCGCGCTTTCGTTTGTACTATTTTTCGATCGGGCATTGCCGCCGCGACGAATGAGCCGTATCGCCACGATCCTTCTTGGCTTTCTAAGCGACCAAAAGCCGACTCCCTTTCTACGACTGCGATTACGCATCGCGCGTACCTCGATGCGTGGACAGGTGGACTAGTGATCCGGTTGCTCGCCGCCTACGGACACCGCTGCTGCTGCCGACCCACGCCGTTTTCTCACTTAGACTCGTCAAAAATGAGTTTATAGGCAACGTTATAATTGAGTGATGACAATATCGTGCCTAGTTTTTATATCTCATATCCTAATTTACCACGAGAGAAAAAAAAAAAAAAAAAAAAGAACATGTGTCTCCTCAATTTTTATCGGACAGAATTTTTGTTGCTTCTGTTTTGAAATATAGAACCAGTTTTTTGTTTTCTTCTTTTTTTTTTTCTTTTTGCTTCCTGAAGAGATTTATTGTTTGTATTTCTTTTTTGTGTGTCTTTTTGAAATGTCTGCAGGTTTAATGAATTCGAAAAGGAAGTGTAGAACATGTTGACACCGGTTTTTCCGCGTGGTTGTAATGTTGGGGCTATGTCGCGATTTTCAGCGACGATACGCAAGCGTGCGCGCACGATGACTTGGCAGAGCGACGCGATCATACCGATAATTGCGAACGACCGGGACAGAGGCGAACGCACCTCTGCTGATTATGCCGACTCGTATACATATAAACACATAGTGGCCCGGGGGCGGGGGGGGCGGGGGCACGCGCGCCCCCGGTTTTTTGAATTTTCCCCGCAACAACCCCCCCCTGTTTTTTTTTTTTTTTTTTTTTTTTTTTTTTAATTCAAACGCCGCCATTTTTCATCTGTCAATTCGATCGTCATAGAATAAATATTTAGATCATTTGAATAAATTATTCGACAATAATCTCAAATGACAACACGAATTGTGTAAAGTTATTATTATTCATGAAAAAAAAAAAAAAAAGAACTAACTTTTGGCTTTGATAAAATTCATTTATTAACTTTTTCTATTTCATAAAAATGTTCTGTTTTGTTTTTAGTAAACCAAAGAAGGAATATTGAAGAATATAATTAAAGGTGAAAATGTTGTCAATTATTGTTGTTTTGTTGATTGTTATACTTTTGTCTAGCTTGCTGTGATCGAAAAATATTTTTTTTCCGCGTTGAAATAAAAATGACGGGGGGCACGGTTGGACAGAACTCGCATGGTTCGATTCGTGGTAGCCAATGAAGCGATAAATGGCATGAGTGCTTGAGTAATAACTCAATTTTTCTGCAGGCTGCAGTGAATTAAAAGCGGAGTGATTGGTGCTGGGCGCGACACTAAGTCTGCGATAGTGACACAGGTGCGGTTTGAAACTGGTATGCTGATGCAATTAGTACATAGGACCTGCGACTATGTCGTCTGTGCAGTGTCTATGGGTTGTCGGTGCGCGGGGTGGGGTAACGTGCACTGTTTATTAATGTGTGCCAGCGAAGCGTGTCTGTCATGTAGGCAGGCAGGCAGGCAGGTAGGCTGTCGGAGACACGGACAAGCCGCGACGAGCCAGCGATCTGTTTCCATTTGCTTTAATTAGACCAAGTTCGTGTTTACACAAAACGTTTCTCCCCTGTTACGAAACTATCAACAAAATAGTCCCGACTATGCGTACATTTTCGCTGTACGAAAAATTTGCTCCTTTCATGCGAGGATACTTTTTTTTGTCGTTGTCCCTGCGGAGAGCGTAAGTCTCGGGGCTTCCGAGAAAGATAAATTATTAATGAGTCAAGACTTTGTACAGGCTCTTATGAATATTCTTCGACAGGCTTTCTCGAACGAGATGATTGTTTGCAGGGCGTATATGAAATGTGAGGCTATACTCTTCTGGCGAAACATTTTCGTTGTCGCGATAACGAACAGAAAAGTATGCACACACCGATAAAGCGCGCTTTTTGTTATTCAACGTCCCAGCTAAAGAAAGTTTCAATTTGTCTTTTTTGTTTTTTCTTTTGCAAAATAAAAAAACGTGCCTCCCTCTCCCACGCGAGTAGTAAATGCTAATTGCGATTGGTAAAAATTTTGATATGGCAAAAAGTACGTCTCGGTTGATAAATTTCGTACAACTGCAAATCGGTCCCGAAGGAATCAAGACAAATTAGCGACATTAAAAGGCATTACTAAGCATCGCATTGGGCCCCGCCGATTCGCAATGAATCATGCGAAACGGCGCGTCGGGCCCCTGACGTTGCGCGGACGCAAAAATGAGCATTCCTGTAAACGTTCGCGTCGACTATCAAATCGTCGCGTCGTGGCCGCGGTGGAAGCAAATTGCACGTGCACCGAGATATACGTGCGAGCCTCTTACAAGGAAAATCGAATGTTGGACGATCTATCAATCGCGGGCTTTCTCTCTCTGTTGGCAGTCGCGCGCGCTCACTCTCGCAGCCAAACGTTACAGGTTATTACTCGCGAGAAATGCATGTAACCGTTTTAGCTTTTCCCCCCGCTGATAGGTTTGCGCCGCGGGGGGCTCGCCGGGACCCCGCGAGCGCCCTTTCTCACCTCTCACTTGCCGCGCGCAGCTTCTCCGTCCAGCTTGCAAGAGCCCTTCGCCGGCGTGCGTGACATCACAACATGCGTAACTTTGTAGAACGACTGACGGTTCCGATTTTTCCGTGCTCACTTTTTTTTTTTTTTGTTTTATTTTTTTTTTTTTATCAACACAGCCGCAAAACAACATGAAACGAGTCTCGGCTCCGACGTTCAGTCGCTATGAACAAATGTATACGAATTTTATTATCTCGTTCGTTCGTTTACACTCTTACTTTTTGAATGCATTTTCATATTATAAATATGAAAATCATTTGAAATGCACTTTTTGTATGAAAATAATGCAAAACGTTTTCGTTCTGATATTCATTTCTGATAGTGTTTCCATTTTGTATAATGTTTTGTATTACAAATAACATTTTTTATCGTAATTGTTCGGCTGAGAGATTAAAATGTTGCGCAAATGTACACACACACACACGTTCGTTGCAATTGCAATGTTATAAATATTTCTCAAACGATCTCACGCGGCAGCTTCAATCAAGCCGCCGTAACTCATCCCTATTTCACAATTTTTCAGTTCGCGTATATCCTCGAACTGTCCTGTAGGCCTTCGTCTTCATAAAGTGTATGAATGTGTATTTATATGTGCTTATGCGTAACCGCAAAAGGGAGAACCTAGAACACACCATTACTATGTGGTGCAATAACATTATGGTTCTGTTGCTTACCGGACATTATGTTAATGAGCTGCGCGACCATGCGTGTCTCGTATTAAATGTCTTGAGAACTTTTCCCGGGCTTGAATTATGTCTTCCCATCGCAGTCGCATTTCTTTGCCCATTGGCACTGCGGATCCGACGGATTTTCAGGCTCTTTGGCCGCGCGCGCGTTCAAAAAACGCTCATTCAAATGCTCGATGCTAAAAAGTTTACACGTTCCCTTATCCGCGCGTTCATCGCGGCTGCTTTCGATGCTTGAACCGGATAATTATTTGCGGCTGCCGAGGGACAACCAACTGGAACAGTATGTGTGTTTTGCCAACCAGCAAATCTTGCACACGACTTCAAGAGAGGCGTTAATGACTAAACTTTTAGGCTAATTTTTTTCACGCCACGAGCATAATTGGTAGTCAATCTTTTCAACGGGATAAATTTATGTTTATTTTGATAAATCTTGTTATAAGCCGTGTGACGCATCAAATTGAATTGATCACGTGGCAAATTATTATAATCAAAATAAAAATGGATATAAAAAGAACCTCGAGATTCAAGAGGTTTGTCAAAGAATTAACTATACAATTTTGACGTGGTATTAGCTTCTTTTCTCTAGTTTTCTGTGGAGTATATTATCCGATTGCACAGTGCGGTTCGGTAAACCGCACTTTTTCATCAAGAGAAGTGCAGCGAAGCCCGTGATAGCGCGTATAATCGCGCTAAATTGTCCGAGCGCATAACGGGCTATTTAGTTGCTGCTTAGAAGGCGCGCGTAGATTCGATTTGCGATTACGGTGAATCTTTTGCGTAAATCTGCGCGTATGGAAGAGAAGAAAGCTGGAAAATGCGGAGTAGCGCTCCGTTGCACGCCGGTAGCCAAGCGTCACGAACAAAAATGTTTTGTTACGATTTTTCTCGTGACTACCCAAGTAGAATTTTCTATGATTGACCAAACTAAACAAATGGCCCAATAGTGGCTATGTATTGGTCGACAATGGTCGGACTTCAATTGAGAGTCTGTACCGTGCCAACCCTTGGCAAACGATTGGCTAACGATAGACCCAACCATACGCATAAGATGATAATATAATCGTTACCCAACGGTTGGGGAAGATATTTATACAAAATTTCTTAAGAAAAAAATATGTATAGTTTTATTATTCGTTTAATGGAGTTGTTCAATCACAACTAGCTTATTATTTATTCGCGTACAAATACACTTGGAAGAAACATTTGTAACAAAGTCATGCTTCCATACATTGTCGATTTTTTTTACGTACATAATTCCAATATCTTTTGATCGTATTGGATAATCAAATACATTGCCTGATACAATAAAAAGTGCTCCTTTTAAACAAACTCTCCGGTGTGCGATGTACAATTTTTCGATTGCTAATATTTGACCACTTTTCATAATAACGAAGTTATCAGGATGTTTTGTTCGCAGAGTCATGTCTTTCATTTCAACCTCTGACAAATCTTTCTTGCTTCCGTGTTTCACATAAGTGACTTCTAACTTATCTGTGAGTTTAGTAATTTTTGAAACTAATGGATAATTTTGCCGAGAAATATCCTGAGCTTTGCGCATCTCTTCAATTCTTTTAACCAATTGAGCAAGTGGATTATTTCGAGATTTGACTGCGTTTTTGATAAATCCCATACAATTCTCGAAATCGAATGCAGAAAAGTCGAAAAGGGGACCTTCCATTGTTAGAGCATCGTCGGCAACGTGAATTAAATTATGAAATGTCATCGTAACCGATTTTTCGCCGTACAATGATGGCATTGTTTTTACAAATTTTCGAAGCAATTCTTTCGCAAAATGATTTTGTTTTACTGCATTTTCAGCACTCGATAAAATTCGACAACCTACAAATAAATGCAAGAAGTGATCATATAACTCAACTGATAAAATATCTTTTAACACAAGTCCACTGACATATAATAAAAAAAATTTGAATTGCGTTGCTTTCCAATTAGCAAGATCGTCTATATCTAATTTCTTACGTTGAAACTCTTTAGGTATGTCACCCGAAATTAAATCTAATCTTGTTTTGAGTATCTGAATATTTGATCGTCCAATATTTGTTTCTCGTTTGCCTTTGATGAACTTCTGCAGCATACAATTTGAAACATTCGTACATAAAAGATGCATTGCATCAAGAACAACATTTTTTATTATGTCAAATTTAATTATATCTAACAAAGGCGAATTTTCAGAATCTAAATGGTGTTCTTTTTGTAGCTTTTTTTTAAAGGAATCATGAGTGCGTTCCGGAGCATTGACATCTTCGAAAACTCGTATAGGTTTTTTAGCTTTACTTGTCTTTTTCACAACTGATGGTTGATGTTTTGGAGCGTTTTCTCCCTTCACCGCACATCTTTCACATGAAAAAAAACCGGTAGCGCCTTTACACTGTTTTAAAAAAGCCCGCGCTGGCGTATCGCAACAGAAAATCTTAATTCTAAAATTAAACTTTGATCCACGAATTTCGACTCCGTTTGTTATAAGTTCATTGACTTCAATAATAAATTCGTTTAAATAGTCGGAAGGAGACAATGGTTTTGAACTACCATAAAAAATACCAATTAAAAATGGTTTCGAATCATACGATTTATGAAATATTTTGCCTAGAATTGGCCAAGCATGCCACTTAGTTTTTTGATAAATCTCCGCTCCATCAACATTGATAATCAATTTGATCGTGGGTTCTATATATTCGAGTGGATCAATCATATAATCTAAATTATATTTTATACCAAGATAAACAAATTGTCCGTATGTTGCATTTTTACTTAGCATAAGTCTTATTGCTGTTTTCGATGTAGGTGTTTTTAGAAGGGTTTTACTACTTTTTGGTAGAGTAAGATGATTTTCGCTTCGAAGAACCATCAAGAGCTGATCAATGAAAACGTGCGTAACACTTCCAATATTACGATGAATAAGAGCAACCAGTTTAGAATGTATATCACCCGTGATCAAATCATCGAAATTTGTAGATTTTTTAGTGTACTCAACATCACCACTCAATCCAGACGATGCAAAAGATGTTTGTAACTCATCCAATGAGGAATGAGAAACTGAAGCAGATATGTCCATCGGAATAGGAACTATCGATTCATCCGACAAAGTCGCGCTGCATTGTGGCAGCTCAAATTGTATACAGGAATTTTCGTCATCGGAAATATCGATCAATGATTCATCAGGCGATGAGTTTTCTAAAAATTGATTTAAAGATTGATTGATTAATATTTAATTTTTGATTAATTTTTAGTTCTCAAAATTGAAATTCATATTGAAAAATAAACGCTATATTACCATTCAAATATTTTTCTAATTCTGCATTTACAGCACGCAGTTTTTGGGCCCGATATTTGCCTCTTTCAGCCATTAAGAATTTTTCAAAGTTGGTAAAATGCTTTCTATAATCTTATTCCTGTATCAATCGAAATTTATTTTTTCTAGTATTATAATCTAAGTTTCATTTTATCACAGTTGAGATTTATTTACCTTAGTTTGTATTAACGTTTACCAGTAACTTATATATGCATATAATACAATTCTGAGAATAAACGATTATTAACTTCGATTTCTTGATTCTTTAATTCAGATATACTGATTGCCCGTTGATAGTTTACCGCACCGTCACGAGAAGGCGCTTCCGATTTGACAACAGGTGACTCAGCAGATTACTGAACACGTTGCGTTTGACGTATTGCTCCAAGGTGCTCCAAAATAGTGTTTAAATATTTAAATTTGAATTTTGAACTTAATCTATGTATACAAAGTGTATACGAAGAAAGTATATATAAATAGTGTATATATAATGTGTGTGTATATGAATGTAGTGTATTTGAATTCAGTGTATAGAAAAACTTTGATATAAAGGTCAAGTGTGTGGTGAAAAGTTTCATTTTATGAATTTACTCCTGTGCAACATACGAAGACTTCTGGAATGGCTCTATTAGATTCGTAAGTTTTACTAAAATTACTGAATAATTTTTGGATAATCATTGTTGGATTATTTTGTTTGTTACAATTTTGTTTTGTTGATTTCCAATAAGATTTTTAGTTAATTAGCTCGTATTTATTAAGAGGTTAGGAAAATTTAACGTGACTTTATTTCACGTCAAAGATCAAATAAGCCGGATTTTTAAATAATATCTTATCCCTTAATTCATACAATTTTTGTTTAAACAAATTTGAACCAATTTTTTTTTTTTTAAGAACAACCCACGTGGTGATTCGGTTCACCAATGTTTTCAATAGCGCTGGCCAGAAACTCGTCGACTTAGTACCTCGGTCATGGCTTTTGGACCAGAGAGAATGTGCAGAAAACCGTCTATTTTGTTGTTATCCTCCTGCCAAGGAATATTCGAATATTCCTGATTGGGTGAAATTTTCAAAACCTCGTGTTTCCTCGTGGCGAAAATTTGAAGTGGAACTCATTTCACAATGTGGTATTTTTTTTATTTCTGCGGAGTTATATTTTAAAAGTCTAATTATGAAATTATAAAATGTCTCTTTTTGTATTAGTTGTTGTTACATAATTTTAGTTATTATTTAACTTTATTTTTTCAATTTATTATTGTAGAAAATTACGACCAGGGTGAGCGACGCCTTAAGAAATCGTACGAAACTGAAAACGTGGAGACAACTTCATGCAAAGATTCATCTGAAGAAAATGATTCCAGTGATCAACAAAGTATTTTATCTGATGAAGAGAACGTAGTAAAGTTGATGAATTCCATAAAAAGTTACAAGCCAAAAAAAAGATCAAGAAGTCCTTCGACTGGTGGTACCGGTTCATAATATTTATTCGCTTAATTATGTAATTATTCGTAGATAGTTATTCATATTGTATATTTTTTTCTAATTGTTTCAGATGAATTTGAGACATCAAACGCCAAAAGACATCGGTCTAACAATAAAAATTTCGCAAAGAAAATATCCCCGCCAAAAGATTTGGGACAAAAATTTAAAACGAATTCTAAATCTCCAGTGCGAAGATTGAGATCGCCAGTGCTTACGGCAAATCAATCCAAATTGCGAGCAACTAGTAAATTTCCTGAGCAACCGGCTAGTGAGTTGCCGGAGCGAACAATTTGTGAGTCCCCAGAAAGAACGATTTGTGAGTCGTCAGAGAGAACGGCTACTCAATTTCCAGAGAGAAAATTTATAAATTGTCATTCACGAGGACAGCTAAACGATGCGACAGCTGTACGACTCGACACTAACGGTAAAAATACTTAAAAGTTTTATCAATAAAACTTATAAAATAGTTATAATTATTATTGAAAGTTTAAATAATTTGTACATAAATTTTAAAATTAAATCTTTCAGGACAAACTGGATCAAAGGAAGTAACAACAGAAATATCAACGGCGAAAGTGTATAAAGAAATAATAAAAACCAAAATTAGTTTGCAATATGAGTTGCGCGGTTTAAAAGATATGATGTCGAATCTTTTCGCAGCTATTGCAAAACCGAATGTCAAATCTCTGGGCGAAATAGAAAAAGAATTGGAAGTAAGCTTCCCATTTACTGATCCAGATGCATTTCAAAATTTTGATTTAAAAATTGCAAATGACAACGATATGAAAATGAATCTGGTAAGAATTTTGCAGCATATAATTTCATTATTATACATCAAAATATCTTTATCGTTAATTCTTAATTTCAGACATCCTTTCTAAAAATAAAAGCAACGCCTTACCCGAATATAAAAGCCGCAGTAAATTCGATTTTGAAAAGTATAATGACTAAAGATGTTCAAATCATGTATAGCGGTCGTGGAAAAATCCAGAGAGGAGTTGGAAAAAAAGATTTTTCCAAAACTGCTTTATGCAGTTGTTTGATTGGTGAATAATTGAGTTTTTATTCAATAGTTATCATTTTGTAACTAACAATAATTTCCAGCATTTTCTTAAAATTTTGTTTCTATTTTCAGATGTCATTTCAGTTCAATTTGAGACAGCCTCATCAGAAGACGTGATAAAAACCGCAGGCACATTTCTCGCTGGAGCTGGCGATCGCGATGGCGGAAAAAGGCTACGCGATGAAATAAAATATATGGACCGAAACAAACGCAACGGAAGTGTCTCTTCAGAACGCGACGCTCATCCCCGAAGTTTCGAATTGGCGGATCGAACGAAACGGAGCGAATATCGTTATCGGCAAGACAATCATAATCGCGAATATATTACGCATAGATATTAAAAGTTCGTTATTTTTCTTTTTATTAAAATGTATATAACACTATTTAATAATGTACAATGAAATTATTATAAAAAGAATTCAAAAATGGTTTTTCAAATAAATACAACAAGTATTAAATAAAATCAAATTGTTTTTAATTAAATTTTATAATTCAATTATAATTTTCATAAATCCATTATATATGACAGGTGGCAAAAACAAAAAAAAATGTTTTTCTATATTGGGCCACGTATGTTTGCCAATAATTGGCATTGATTTCTGGGCCACGCTCGTTTTTCAACCGTTGGTACCCAATGATGGGCCACGCGTCTTTTTTAATCATGGGCACCCAATGGTGGGCCTCGCGAAATTCGTGTTACGTTTCGAGTATGGACCCACCGAAAAATCCTACCGTTACCCAACCGTAGACAATTATGACCCATTCGTGGCCCAATTGTTTTTTTCTACTTGGGTAATTTAGAATTTCGACTAATTTCGAATGTTTTTTGTTCTGTGTGTTTCAGGTGAGACGAGTTTTTATATTCGCAGATGAAGATTCTGGTTGGTCGCGTGAATATTCTTATATATTGGCATATAAAAATAGTTGCAATTTAATACGGATAAAATAAACAGGTTACATGAAAATACTTAACGAGAAAAGTCAGCTAAATGCATTTTATGGAGAGGTTTTTTTTATGGCGCAGGAGTAGCAGATTAGCTGTAAGTATTAAAAACATAATACTAATGGTATGCAAAACTTTAAACACGTTTTTCTAAAAATCATTTTTTTTAAACTTGCGATCGCGATATCTATCTTATTATGGTAAGCTGAATCTCAATTGAAGCAAAAAATATCAAATATATTTTGATATAAAATTTGTTTTCTTTCAAACAAGATGAAAGAGAGGTTTAATTTTGTATTTTTACAAATAATGCGATGGTCTTATAAATTCGATTTAATTTTTGTTTTTGTAATTGAATAGCAAAGCATTTATATGCTAATATATCAAAGATTTACATCATTTATTAAGAAAGATAGAAAAATCACAAAAGTCGGGTTCTATAAAAAATTGAGATTCCCCTTCGAGGCTGTGGTTTCAAAAAATTTAATCTAGACATTTTTTTCTGCATAAAACGCACCACAAGTTGGTATAAGAAAATTGGTCGGTGAAGTTACTCTAGAGCGCGGTTTACTTTTCCAAGCCTCACCGCTATCAAATGTAGTCATATCGTGCATAATAAACATGTTCGCATACATATGCAGATACGACGCAGAAAACCAGTCCACCCGCAAGATTAATTTCCCGCGATTGCTTAAAAATGGCAGTTTTGCCATTCGATGTTTATCGTCGTCCAAGATTTATTCATTCAAATTTTCAATTCTTATAATGAAGTCACGATAAATCACATAAATTAATAAAACAAATCATTAATCAATCGCAAGCCAATCATTGCTAACGCGACTCCATATACACGAATCCGGTATTGGTCAATGTCTCAACCCGTTACTTTATAATTTTATTTTTTCCCTTGACTTTTCTTTGCATCTTATTCGCGGGGCTCACTAACGTCTCTCTGATTTCAAAACTTACGAAATAATGCGGTAAGAATGTAATTGCAAAAGAGAAGGAGAGACACAGAGAGAAAGATGGAGGATAGAGGGGCCGGAAAAACGGTTGTGCGATCAGTATTAAAATGATGATATTTGAGGATGATTCCTCGCGGAGATGAGCTGTGCCGTTGTTTTCGGAAGAGAAAATAATTTGCGGGTGTCCGGTTCGGTGGTGTCTGCGGTCTGGGTGCGCGCATCATCGGCCGAGAGCAAACGAGAGAAAAACAGCGAGACGCTGAAGGTCTTGTGGTCAGTGCCGGTAGATGAGAGTGCGGGGCGGCGGTGGGGCGAGACGAGCCGCGCTCGTTCCCGAGGTTTATTAACTTCGGGTAACACTGTGCGCGATACTTAGGGCATCCACGTACTCCGCGCTCTCACGTTCATAATCTTTATGCTCAAGGTCTGCTCTAGCACCCATCAGATTGCTATCAAATATTCCACTTGTTTCTTTTATCACTCTATCGACTTCTTGAACCTCAACTTGGCATTGTTTCTAGAATGTCCAGCTTTCCAACTTTTGCCGTGCCCTCTGAAAAAAAAAATGTACTTCCAACAGATGATTTTTATCTCGAAGCATTTTTCTTCTAAATGTTCTTGCCCATAAAGGTATCATTTTGATATTTCATTACAAAAAAAAAAAAAACTGTAAAAAAAAAAAAAACTGTTTACTTTTTTAACAAACCTTTTTTTTTATCTTCATTTGCTTTTTATTCACGTCACCATTGTTTCAGGCTTTTGACGAGTTTACTCTCTGATGCTTGTATGGTTTTGTCGCAATTTATTGATGGGGGAAAGTGCGTAATAGATTCCAACTGCAATGAATACGGTCTTATAATCAAATGTGACTAGTCATGATCAAGCTAAACTTTTTCTAATAGAAAAATTCCAGACTGATGGCGTAGTATAGTCGGATTTTTTTATCTTTTCTATAGAACATGGAAAATGAATTTGCAATTTGTATGCTTATAAGCATACAAATTTCATGAATGGAAAAATGTTGGATAAAAATTGTTCATTAATTTATCTTCCTGTTAATACATGTTAACATAGCGAATAATTTATTAACGAGAATCAAACCAATATCACGAATTTTTACATGTTCCGCAAAGTGAAATTCTGTTTTTTTTTTTTTTTCCCCAAGTTTGTTACTTTTATTATCTGTTTTTTTGCTACACGAATCAACATTTTTGGGGTAAATTGAGACATGTAAATTAACGGTGGAAATGATTTGTTAGAGGGAACATTTGCTATCCACTCGACGATCGCTCAGTGATTTTTTTTTTTCTTCCACAACCTTTGTGAATAAAAGTTTTGGTACATTTTTTTTTTTACATTTTCAATGTAAATAAAGTGAACGTATCTCCGAAATCATTAGCATAAATCGAGCCGAAACCAAGAAACAGTATTTTACATTACGTCCTTGTTAAATCTAGCGAAAATACGTTACATGTTTGGCACCGGGGCACTAATTTGGGCTTTTTTGCGCGGCTTTGTCGTTTCGTCGCTGATTTACAACGGCGAAATTGTGCGTCCCGAAAAGCCGGAACGAGCCAACTTTCCCCCGGATAATTAGCCCATAAAACAATTCCGGCCTCGGCTCGTCAAAGCGTCTTCCGCCGTCGCTATCGAGATCATTGTTTCATCACAGAAAAGCCGCGTTGGAATAAATAAATCCGGCGATAAAAATCACGTCGAAATTCGTTATCAAGACGCGAGAGCCATTTTCTTGAAACTTTCTCAAGCGCTCGATGGAATCTGAGCAGAGCACACACACACACAACAGTCCAAAATAACGAATGTGCCGAACATTTCGGCAGACCTGTTCGTCTCGTTTAATCTGAAGCAACGAGAGAGCCCGTGTGTCTCGTTATCTACGACGAAGACGAAGCACGGGGTCTCGTCCCGAATCTCGACCTCGGCCATTTCGCGATGCATCCCGTTAGTGCAACCAATGCAGATACCATCGCTCGTCAGCTACGCCTTTTCGCTACCTCGCTTTGTTTGCGCACAAAGACGAGCCTCGCACTGTCTCCTTTGTGTTTCCGGTTGTTGAGACGACCCTCCGCTGAGACAAAATTAGCGTACTTTATTATACGAATATCGAATCGCCACTCGGATCAATTTCAATTCATGCGCCTCTCGGCCCTTTTCAAGACATTTTTTTGTTTTTATATTGATGTCAACTGTTGTTGAGTCACTTTTGACTTCTGCACACAACAATAAAATTAACAAAATATCCCCGCGCTCGAGTGATGTTAATTAAAATTCATGATTCTGCGGCTAATTTTGCAACCAACTTTCAATTCTAACCATTTTTCGACCATTTGTGTTGAGATAGCAAGTTACGAAGAAAACAAAAGGAGGGGAAGCGAAGTTCCGAAGCATCACAGCACGCATAGGATAATTGTTGAGTGCGATTTGTATGAATGCGAACACAGAGGCGACTAGTCTCCTAATTAGTGAACACTTTTTACAGTCTTATTAATATGAATTTCATATTTACAAATTTATTTTTTTCTCAAGATTATTTATCTACAAGACTAATTAACGTATAACATACGCGAAAAACGAAACGACATTTCTAATGTCGCATCGTGTTGTACAATTTACAATTATATTTAACCGTCTCCCAGTTTACTAACGTACACCTTTTTTTTTTTTTTTTCTTACTTATTGAGCTTAGGGGAAAAATTTAACCAACAAACGTACATTGAAACACGGTAATTTTGCTGATGTCTTTCATTGATATGCTGGCTCTCGACCCATCGTCATATTCCCAGGCTTAATTCCAACAGATTCGCTTGGTTTTAGTCTAAGCCTTCATTGTATACAATTATAGTGACATATCCATTTGAATCAGCGTGCATAAGCTTATCATAAGCTAGCATACAACATAGTTTACGTGAAAATTGCAGACAGTCTGGGACCCTCGGCTGCCCTCCTATTTGCTCGCGACTGTTTATCTTCGCATAATTAACAGTCATTCATCCCACGGTTCCGCGAGCAACATACGTCGCCGGGGACTACTTAAAGGAGTCATATCTCGACGGATAATTCATAAACCGTTTGCGGTAGAGTGATCGGCGTGTGCAAAAGGACACGCCAGAGGAAGAGGAGGCCTCCCGTGCTCGGACGCAGATAATTATCTCTGGCAACCTATGGCATGTTTTATGTAGGAATGCGTTTCTTGTACACCATCCACGGGTGCACGACGGCTATTATGTTCGCTTACGCGCATGCGCGTGACTCTTTTACCGCTTTGCATGCGCGCGCTTCTGTCTGCGCGCGTCTGCAAAATATTTCGTTTGGCTGACATATGCGAGCCGCTCACCCAACAATAAACCGTCTCGTTTAACTTCCGCGACACTGCGACAATATGCTCATTTATTTTCAGTCCCGGTTGATGGTTCAAAAAACCATTCGTAGGAATATTTCCATCTGGGAGAAACTAACCCTGGCTAAAAAAATATCATATATGGAGCGTTTTAAATCAGTCACCTCAAGAATGACCGATGGCTCGGGCGTTGAAGCAGCTACACGATTTTGAACTCGAATCAAAATCGAGTTCGAATCCAATCGCCGGTAAAATAATAGTTTCGATAATTTTTTTTTTTTTTTTTTTTTTTTTCAAATTAAGAAGAAAAGATATAGGAGGGCTTAATGTTGTTTTTCTGTCCTTGTATGTGGTAGCATTGATGATGCATATATGCAACACTCGTGTCTAAATATATGACTCATATATACGTCATGTGTTTTGTTGTCTGAGAATCTTCATATATAATTATGTGGTTTTTTTTGTCAACCAAGAGAGAGAGAGAGAGCATTTGGTATAATTTGCCGGCGTCAAGTCACGCTTGCGTAATTCAAAAAATTTCGAGCCCAAGGCACAGTCGAGTGTCAAGGCCAGACAAATTGTCAAAGGGGCAATTTGTCTATGAGATATACTCACGCGTAATTGGACATGAAAAAAAAAAGCCACACGCTGAGGATTCATAGGCGAACGTGTCATTATCGGGTGATAACCATCGGATAAGACATGTCATTACAACGGCAATAGTTCAACTGAGATCTCTTTACGAGATCGTAATTCAATTTGCTGAAAAATATGATATGAGTATAGAGAATGTAATGTTTTGAATCATCCACATATTTTCGTCCCGGTGTGTGTGGCACTGGCGATGTCACCAGATTTTATCAACACTTCAATTAACCCGGACAATAAATGCAGATACGCGCCACCCGAGATGGACGAAACTTTTCGGTGCATGTAATTCCGATCGTAATGTCACGGCCGTTAACTTCAAGGGCTACTTTCTTGCTGCTGCCCGACTTTATGTCCCTTTTTATTCGTGTCCGTGCTGCGTCGTAACGAGACTCGGTTCCGGATGTACCGAACAGATGTGATTGCCTGATAACGCCTTTAACGGGTCGCTCCATTTGTAATTTACGAATTGCTTAATTGTCAAAATTAGCTTTTAGGACCAGACCTGTGATGAAAACACCCATATTTTACGCGCACGCAAATGTCAATTTTCATTGGCTCCATTTTTTTTTCTCTCCCTTTATTTTTTTTTTTTTTTTTGTTGGTTCATCTTCCTGACGGTTGCTATTTCCAGATAGTCAATTAGAAAATACTTTTGATAATTTGCAAATTACAAAATTGTCCAAAAGGTATGCCCAGTTGCAAAAAAGCTGAATTCAAATGAGCAGAGTTACATAATCCCGAAAACCAAGAAGCGACATTAAAAACCAACAAACTCCTAAATTTCTAACAGTCCTTATTCTTTTCGAACACTTCACTGCCATCCTTCAAAAATTTTCTACCTGCCCTTCTTCTCCTTCAAGTTCGTACAACTTCAATGTCGGGCCGGCCCATAGAAAGCGATCAATACACCGGGCAAATTGTAGGTTCGTGGATAAGCAGTTGTGGGTTATTAAACTGACAGTTGAAAGGACGTGATCATTTCGTGCGAGACTGGCGTCCGTGTCACTTTCTTCTTTGATGTTCTCTTTCTCCACCGACACGCGTGTCTACTGAGACTCCCAATAGAGCGTCGTACAAATTGTTTAATTATGCTTCACTTTCGAAGCGCGCGAAATCGGCTGTGTCACCTGTCGCGGCATCGATCGGGATTTGAAAAATAACAGCTACGCCTTGGGTGATACGCCTTTGCTTTGTCAAGACTTTCGCGAGTCAGCGTCGACCAGCCACGTACTTTTTCCGGGCCCGCCTTCATCGTGAGAAAACAAGAGGCCACACAAATAATTGATTTCAATCTTTTTGTTTTGGCAGGACGAGTTTTGTGATTGAAAAAAAAAAAAAAAAAGAAGTGGGATGTTGAAAAATCTTTCTGCTGGCTGATTCGTTACAGAGGCTCGATTTAGATGACATTTAGTTGAACTTTTGTCACGGGTTGGATATACAGGGAGAGGGGGAAGTAGACGAGCGTACTGTATTTCATTATGCCATCTTTGTATTCGCAAACAGGTCGTAAAAACGCGCGTCGAAGCGTGGGGTGTTCTGTCAATACATAACACTTAACAGTATCGAGGCTCTCGCAGGTTAGATACAAGCTTGTAATCCAACCTACTCGGCACCCACCCGACAACCGCGTGGGCCGAAATTGCTGACACGTCACATCATCATAATTACTGAAGTTGCCCTGCAAATTTACCCACTTGCAGTAACGTTACAATTTTTATGCACTTTTTATTTCTGACGTTTTGTCGGGAATCTCCAAATCAAATCCGGGTTCGTTGCAGTTTATGGGGCTTTGTTTATTTCAAGAGGTTTAAGTAAATAATGCCTTTAGTGTCAAATTTTGCATCACAATGGCATACAAAATCAAAGTACATAATGCAAAATGAATGTACACACAAAGATCAAATTTTCATTTATTCATTTCTCCAAATATCTCTCCTTTATTTGTACTTGAAAAAAAAAAAAAAATAAATAAATAAATAAATAAAACTAATATATAATAATGATAATTAAAATGAAGCCAAAAGTGCAACAAGTTTTGTAAAACCTCATTTTTTTGCACTCCACGTTTCCTCAACTAAAAATTTCGTTTCGGATAATTGTGAACGCATTTTTTATCTGACTCTGAAAAGGTTGGTTCGTCTCATTAAGGGCTTTAATTTTGATTCTCGCGTGGTGTCCTTGTTCAACCACTCTCGATATTTGGGAGCCACTTTTAAAGGTGAAGGCACACCAAAGGCACGCGCGAATTCAAAATGCCTGAGCATGGACGCGCATCGGGAACGAATGCGCACGCGTCCAGTGTGTCATCGCCTTTAAAACTTGGCGATGCGAGAAGAGCTCTCGGGTCATATTTTATTTATACGCGGCACGTCGTATTTCAAAACGGCCACGCTCGAGTACATTCGCGACAATAATGATTCGCCTGACGACGGGCGGCCGTTTGAAGTTTTGGCTCGCCCGCTGGGCGAATCGCGCGACAACACCGGACCTCCTAACACGCCGACCGCCGATCTATCATAACGCGCCAGGTGTCTCTCTAACTGTGAACGACCGAGATTTATGCGATTTGTCATGTGCAGAGTGTGACCCGGGCGCCAACGGTGTGTCGTCAATTAGCATATACCAATCGTTGCCTTGCCTTCTCATTCTCGAAAGTCAATCCCAATTGTGCAGAACACTGCTAAACAATCAATCGATTTCGCACTGCGAGATCGAAACGGCCTGTGATGTAAAATCATAACGGTTTCTTATCGTCGACGATCGATTTGATTGGCACTTTTGTGCACCACGCGGTTCTTTCAATAGCGCCGTTTTCGTGCGCCACCACATATGACGGGCACTTATTTTTATTCGCCCGACAATCAATCAAGGCCGGAGAATATTTGTCCGTAAAGGAATTCGCTTTTCCTTACGCGGACAATGTCAAGATTCGAGGAGCTGATAATTCCGAATATTTTTCGGCCGGATAAAGGGACGGCGATAAAAAAAAAAAAAAAAAAAAAAAAAAAAAAAAAAAAAAAAAAAAAAAAAAAAAAAAAAAAAAAAAAAAAAAAAAAAAAAAAAAAAAAAAAAAAAAAGTTTTGCAGTTCAATTAATTGTGGAGAATTCGTCATTTGCTTGTTTACCCATTCGATGGAAGGTTGGAGGGGAGAGGCAGGTATTTTCGACGATTTTTACTGATGTATGTACTTAAATCGAAAACTGCAAATGAAATATTTTAAGTTTTGATAGTTGAGAAGGAGAAAAAAAAGCATTTTGAAAATTGAAGGGGAACGTTTTGATCTATGGAGAAATATTGCTTTTATTCTGCTGTTAAAGTGCTGATTATGCTCGAACAACAAATTCAATTGTTCCGCGTTTAAACACTGTTATTGTGCGGGTCGACTATTTGTTGTTGCGTCGTGAGTGTCATGGAGGCGCGAATAATGATATTTGGCGAGTCGAAAGGGCCAACACGCTGCAGGAATTCAAATTGGCCTCGTCGGATAAAGAGGCAAGAATTACTATAAAATTCGTTCGATCTTTCTCTCTCTTGCGTCCGCCCACGCGCATTTTACTACCCGCTCGTTCGTAATCGTTGCGTCCCTCTCGCGCCTCTTCTTTTCCAGCCGTTTTTCGCCTTTTTTCAGCCGTTTGGGTTAGCGGTTTAGGTTAAGTTCGTGAGCTCGCGCGCCCTCTTATTTACTTTACCGGCTCGAGATCGAATAAAGCCGATAAAAGGCAACGCAACATTTTAAAGGATGTTCGCCTCTTCCTCGTTGTTTTCTCGACGGCCAATATCTTTCTTTCCTCTGCCTGATGACCGTGAAAACGTGTGCTAACTCTAAGTGTGATGTATGCCGAGTGCCGGCGCAAAATAGAAAACGGACTTCCCCCCTTGTTTCCCCCCGTCTTTCTGATTAGTGGCGAAATTTGTCCCGGGCCTGATTTAATAACCCAAACAATTGTGCGTTATCGCAGGGTTGTATCTCTCCTTCACGGTTGACGTCACGCGTGAGAAATGAAGATGAGTCGAAGAATTCGACGACGAGAGATCTAAGAGGCGCGATGTTAAAAAGAGGCTGGGACCCATCGGCTATTTGGCCGAGAGATAAAGAAGGATGAGCGGTGAAATTTCAACCGGGCCGCGACGGAGACGGCAAATGTGTCCGCGGAAGGCCCCGGTCCGAATGCGGGCGCGCGCGGGCGGTCGCTGATATCAAATTTATCAGATATCGGGTTGCAACCGTTCCTGCCGAGCTGGTCCCTTTAACACGCATATTCGAGGCGTACCACAGACGCTTTGCCGCACCAACGCCCTCCATCTTGATTAATGCAGGTCCAGTCGCTGCACAACTTCGACTCGATTTGACCTGGCTCCGGTGACAAGCGAACAGCTTTGCAACTCCGATTCACCGGCACGTCCATCACGTAGGCGTCGTCCTGTATCCGCCCGGCCGTGTTCGCTAAAACTCTCCGCTCGTTCCACAGTTTCGTCGCCCAAATTTTCGTGTACCCAAATATAACGTCAAATCTTCGAACCGCATTCCTCATTAGCATGCCAATTTAAAGAGTCGCCATCTTGGATTATATTTTTGAATTTAGGATACGGTTTCTACCTGACGGCTTCATCGGGGAACAAAGTGCAAGACTGTCTTGTTCGTTGCTACCGCAAACAACTGAGAAAGTAGGTGGACACAATATCCCGAGCGGGGATATAAGTGAAATCTGTGGCGATGCTAGCATCACAGGGCTGACAGAAGGTGCTCAAAATGGTCTTGCTACGCGAACAAGCATCGCGTGCTTCGTCGGTTCTGACAACAGAAGCGGAGAAACCCGGTATGAGAATGTGGAGAGGGAAAAAAGTTGGAAGCTAACCAAAGTGTAGATCGCGAAGATGCGAGCCTGGGGCGGCTGGCGATGTAAGTTAATCATTTTTTTTTTTTTTTTTTTTTTTTTTTTTTTTTTTTTTCTCCCTTTTCTTCTTCTATCCCGGTTTTATCTAGGACAAAATTTTGCAAATTATTTGTATCATTATTGACTTTGATGTTGGATATCGCGTTTTGAAGAAAACATAAACTGTTACGGAAAATTGTTTTTCACAATTTCTCATCTTAGAAGTGGCAGCTTGATTTCGTATCAACCTGTTATTAAAAGAAGTTAATGAAGGCTGGTAGTCTCGTCGGAGAATTCCCATGAGCGTTTTCAATTTTACCTATAAGACAACGCGCTTTTACGGCTAGTGGCTTTTTACGAGCAGCGAACGCTGCGCATCCTCGTGCATGATGAGCGTCGTTCAACGCTCGGGGCTACTTTTCGTTTCACGACGGACTCGACTTCACGCGAGCCATCAGAATGCAGGGATGCACACTCTCAGCGAGCGCCCGCAAATAAAGCGATTCGCATGCGCGCGACGTGTCACGTGTGCGCCAGCGCGTAATCTGGGGACCCGAACGCGACCGGGATCGTCACCTCTCGAACCTCGTCGTGACCCCGCTGAGACGAACGCGTTCGAATATGCAAACGTTCGCGGAAGTCAACGGACGAATGCTCTCATCGCGAGTCAACAAAAACTGGTTTTAACCATTCCCTTCGACTTTTTCGTCGCTGATTTCTGTTATTCAGACGCTTTTCAGTTTTAAACCGTTTTCCAAGGTTTTTCTTCTCCTTGCTCGCCATCTAATAGTTATTAATGACGGGTCATTACGTTTTCTATTAACAGCCTGCGAAGATGTGCTCCGGGGAATCATTTAAGGAAAAAAACAATTGGCAGCTTGACGAAAAAAAAAATACCTGGTAGTAGAGATAAAAAAAAACACCTCGGGGAAGAAGAAAAAAGAAATCAATGTGAAAAAGAATGCTGAAAAAAGAAAAGGACCGAGGGAGAAGAAAAAAAACCAAAAAATTGTTTGTCAAGTGTAGAAAAAAAAAAAAAAAAAAAAAAAAAAAAAGAAAAAAAAAAGGAAAAAGAAAAATGGACACTGAGTGAGTTGGAGGATGAAATTTCAAGGGAGTATGGGACTGGAGGCAGGCACCAAGATCGCACCCAAGCAGCATTTTTGAAGAACGAGCGTGTTGTATCAGTAGCGAATAATCACGAGCATCGTATATTAATCAGTCGCGTGACGTAATTGAATGAGAAATGAATGAACGAACGTTTACAATGTAGCAGAGTCGCGTTGAGCGTAACATTGGTACGCGCCCGCTGTATCAAAGTTGAACGGACATGTAAACCACTTTCGGCGTGTCACACCGTTAACGACCGGTGCAGTAGCCGAGGAGAGCCTCCGGGGGCCAGATTTATTCGCGTCGGTTCCTCGTCTTTTTCGCGATACTGCAGAGCCGAGAGATAAGCGACGAGACACAAGGGCAATCGTACTTGGCTCCCTGCGGACGTACAATCAGATATTATGTATGCACCGAAACGAAACCGGCCGCGGTCCTTCTCCACCCATGAGCGCAGCTTTCAAGCTCGGTGTTCTTGCAAGTGAGAGGGAAAGAGAGAGAAAGAAATATAACGGTTGTGGCGCGATTAACCACTCTCCGCGCGCATTGTAGAAAAGCGCGTTTCTCTGCAAACGCGCATTCTCCGGCTTTTTGTTTATTTAGTCGCGTCGTGTATGCTAATGGCAGGGGAAAGGAAGGGTCGATTCATTAAAGGCGATGGAGAAAAATGTCCTAATCTGACAACACTGGATCGATGGCCGCTGAATCGATTCTCCAAATGCACGGCCCCGCCGCTAACCAGTAGCAACGTCATCGGGTATGCGACGTCGGCGAAAGAGGCTGCTGGCGGTAGCAAGCGGAACGGCTTTAAAAGAAGGAAAAGGAGCAGTAACTGAGAGGCCATGGACGCGGCAGCACTGCAACCTATTGTCCTCGTGTCCACAGCCTTTTTCAATTCAAATTGAAGCCGCAAAAAAGCGCAGAGCACACACACGTTTTCGGCCCAAGCCGGTCCTCTCTCCTCGGTCCCTCGTCTCTTATTCTCTATTCTTTTTCTTCCCCTTTCTCTGCCTTCTTCTCTCATACGTTGTTGACGTTGTACCGGGCTGATTCTATCGGACCGTAAATATCACCATTAAAGAGAGACGGAAGACGAGAGGACGGCCGAACCGAACGGACACCGACTCTCGGGGCTGCGATTTTCGAATCCGCAGTGATATTTCGGATCATAAAAGTCGTGGCCGGTTAATTGCACGAATTATTCGTCGCGGCTCCCTCGTTATATTGATCGGTACGAGGCTTATGCAAATGCGCGGGCCCGAGCTGCTATCTACATACGTACAAATGCGTCGTTAACTTTTAAATGTTCGCTGAATATTCGCAGAATTTTGTCGACGATTGGCAACGAAGAGAGCGAGGCACGCCGAATCGAGATACCGCGCGTGTTCGCGCGCCCAAACCCCGGATCACATTTTTTTCGCCGCGAAAGGGAGATTCCTCGTGCGGCCGGGCCCCCTAACGAACTCACCACGAACGGCGGGTTGCGCATGCGCGCGCACACTCTTGCTGGGAAAAGCATTTTTTTTGTTTGGTTTTTTTTTTTTTTTTTTTTTTTTTTTTGCTTTTTTTTTGTTTGTTTTTTTTTTTTTTTTTTTTTTTTTTCTGAAATCGGCGCCGAGGAATGCGCTCCACGTGAAATCAACTTGCGTTTAAATATTCGACATTAATTAATACACGCCGATCTCTTTTTCTCTTGCGTTGCAGGTAAAAGCCAGTGGCATCGGGGGCCCGTTTATTGTCACGCCGCGCATGCTTAATCAGCGCGCGTCATCAATCCCCCGAAAAACGGATTGTGTTCTCGGGCCCGCTCGAAATACGCTCGCTCGGACAGGTAGCGGCCATTATTTCACCCTGATGACTGGCCCCGCCGCCGCCATTATTTCACCCCGAAAAAGTACCTGAATGCCGCGCCGATAGCGGCTGCGCCGATACTAAATTTTTGCGCAAAGGGACAACGACTTGGCGATAGAGAGGCAACGATAAACGCCTTCTCTTTATTCTCGTTATGTGTTGAGAGCTCGGACAAGAGCAGAGCGAGGACCGGAGACTTTGCATTTGTTTCGACGCCCCTCGGCGAGCACCCTTTCAATCGGCGATCCTCGGACAGCCGCTCTGTTCCCTAAGTTACGACGACCAGAGGGGGTGGTGGGAAGCTCTCGTTAATTGATAACCGATATCTCAGATCTACGCAAACAATTTCTTGACCGACAACAACGCAACCGAGAGGCTTTTCGCAGCGCTGACGGGATCGGCCTTTATCTTGTTCTCCAACGTCCTTTTTGGGCAACTCAGCTGCCACATGTGTCTCCGCTTTTTGCTCCTTTGTAGCCATTTCTTCTCGGCCCTCCCGCGTCCTCTTCTTCTCATCCCAACTATGTGGATGATATTACAATGGGGTACTAACACACATCGCGACGTTACGAGTGATGGGTACCAATTTTTTAACCGGGACAATGCACCCGACGAGGAAAATGAACGTTTAATCAAATCACGTAGGCGGGTTCAGGCTAACCTAATTATTTATCATTATTATTTTAGATCAATGGGAATGATCCTTTTGTAAATTGCAATATATAATTAAGAAACTATAAGACACATGATATTAAATGGAGCTATAGTAATTACAATAATTAAAGTGACGAGCAATGGATTAATATAGATTTATTTCAAGATAAGTTACCAGTATTCGCAGCCTTATTCATGACTAACAGAAATTAATCTTGCTGAGCAAGCAACGAGCGTACCATAGTGACAGAAATGTTAGAATAACTGTACGAGATGAGTTGAATAAAAAAAAAAAAAGGAAACAAAAAGAAAATGAAATTATTACAAATTTCATTGCCATATCTTGATAATCTATTGTAACGAGCGATGGCGAACAGTTGTAAAGTAATCATTCTTTCTGTTCTTCACAGATTTGATATCTATAAGATTCTCTTGATTTCGCTGTAATTGAGATTATCGAATCTCAGCTATGTTGGTAAAGGCAAGTTTTCGTATTTGAAACGAACTAAAGAGGAGAAGAAAAAAAGAGACGTAGTGAGAGAGAGAATATAGAATAGAAAATTTGATCTTGATGATTGCTCGTGCAACCAATTGGCGCATCTAGGCATGCAAACTCTATCGCGCTGTCTTTCTTTTGAAACGAGCGTAGTCAATCAATCAATCTCCGAGAGAGGAGCTCGCCTCGCTCGGGTTCTTTGGCTGGGTCGTTTTCTTTTCGATGGATCTCTCGGTCCCTTCCAGGTTTCGTCGGACGTTTTTGTTGGTCTTCTTGCGAGCTCGACGGGCCGACTTATAAGGCGATGCCTCGCGTTCTTGGACGAAAAAATCCCTTTCGCATCGAAGGTACAAGAGAGGCGCGGTTGATAGCGGACCCGCGCGCACATTCGCGAACTGGATCCCTGACGAATATATTTTTCATGAGCGGTATTTACGATCGCCGTCCGAAATGCAAATCGTGGCGAATTAATTAGCTCAAAATTGAAGGCCCCGCGGTCGCACCATCGCGTCGGGTTCCCGCGAATCTCGGGTCTTCTCGGGTGCCCGGGGGCCGGATGTTTGACCAGCCAACAATAGAGTGTGATAAATGTTCGCGTCAAGGCTCGCCTTCTGCCCGGGACGACGAGGGTGCAGAGCTCTATCTGCCTTCTTGCTCTCTCTCCGCACGTCCTAAGCGCTATCTTCATCTTGAAACGGGATACGTCGGGACGCAACATTCGAATGCGGCCTATAGGTATATTTCGTAGCCGGCTCTCTTTCTCTCTCCCTCTCTCTCGAAACGTGACCGCATCGTCTGCGCTTTTTTCTTCCCCGAAATTATTATCAAAGTAACGTGGATTAATTGTCAAACGTGCATTTTCTCACAAACTCGTGCGCGCGCGCCATTGTGCAACCGGAGAGGCGCTGATCCGGGGGGTCATGAAGAATTTGATTGACTAAAAATATTTGCAGATGAAAAGCAGCTGCCGCAGAATAGAAGACGCGTGAATGCATGTGCCCAGTCATTGGCCGGCATTAATAAGCTGTTAACACGAGTGTCACATCTGGACACGCACGCATATACCTGTCCGTCAGATTGTAAACTCTGTTGCGCGCACGCACATCTGCTCATCGTCGAAGGTCAACAAATGATAGTCGACTTTCAACGGTTGCTATCATTCATTTCGAAACATCGGATTCGCATTAGGCGACGCTAACCGTTGAGACCTTCTGATGTATTCTCAGTCATCTATCCGCGTGTTGCAAGCCAGAGTTATTTATTTCAAGTTTTCGCTCTAAGATGATGGATCTCACGAGCGGTGCCTCCATTGTGGCAGAGACAACTCGCACGGTTTGTTAATAACCAACAGAGAGAAGGGGACTTGGCTGACGCGTAAATCTGCGGATTCCAATCGAAATCTAAATTCTATTAGGATGCTAATCAGCGTCGGCCAGTGAGGGCCGCTGATGCGAAGATTAAGCTCCCGAATTGGGAACCTGTTTGGTACAAATTAGTATCTTAGTTTGGTACAGTTACTTTATCATCGGTAAAAAAGAGGAGACGATTTTTTTCGGCGGATTTATCGCCCCTGTGGGTCACAAAAGTATCGAATAACACGGCCTCTCGACGGATTACTTTACATAAACTGCGGTAAGCAGAGACCCCCATACCTACCGTTTAGGAGCCCGAATTACCTCGTCTAGATGGCGCGCCGATTGCCGTTTGTGTTTTCCCTCCGTGACCATTCACTCCCCGTCGATTGAATTATTTTTTCCCGCCAGAGGTCGCGCGCGATCGTTCTTTGTTCGGCGGGATCGTCCCGGAATCTATCGGAGGCATTTTTCTCGCAGTGAACCCACAATGGCTCGATGATGATGATAAGTGTAATAATGGTTCCCGAAGCACGGTGTTTCGCGTAGTCGAACACGTGGGATTACAGTAATTTCTGCGAATGACAGGTGTGATATATGGCGGGGCCGCTTCTCACCTCGGCACCCGAGAGAGGCGTCCCGTCAACCCGGTCCTATTGAAATCGCCGACTCCCCGGGTTCTGCTTGGATAGTTCCCAGCTATTCGGATTCTATGCCCGTGCCTCTCCACACGTACGGGTACCGTTAGAGAAGTCTTCTGGGTGAGATGTTGTTTAGAGCTGACGCGGCGTGATAAGGTTCGGCGCGGTGATTTAGCTCGTTTTCCAATCGGCGCTTTCAAACGTCAATTCTCTCCGCTTCTACCGTTGTGAATAGGATCCACCTTTTTCTTTTTCTTTTCTTTTCTTTTTTCTTTTTTTTTTTTTTTTTTTTTTTGCATCCAAGCTTGATAATTGAAAACTAAGAGGTTTCGTTTCGCGATCCCAGGCCGAGGTTCTAGGCCTCCGTTCCTGACGATTCTTGAGAAAGCGCCCTGGGCCGGATCAGCCCGAAAATTCACACCGAAAATTTGGCAGGCAAAGAAAAAGGAACGAGTTCTAATAAAGTAATCTGCTCTCGGGGTCAAAGGTCAGACACAAAACATAATGCGAAGGTATGAATGCTTCGTGATCATCTTGTTTAGAAAGTCGTGGAGTCTGTTGCTCGGTGTGCCCTTCGTGGAGTGAGATTGCACACGACCCTAAGATAATTACCGAGATCGGGTCACGGGCTGCGCATTAATTCGACATTCGTACAAGTCGACGAGGCAGCGTTCACGAGCGAAAGAAAAGAAAGGGTTGTAACGGGCGGAAGCGTATACGTACAAGACGGCAAAAGATGAGAAACGCGAGCGCGATAAGGACGGAGCATCGGTATTAATTACACTGGTCGCTCGCGTCCGGCTCGCTAGGCCACCAACGGTCGACCGACCGCTTTGCATAATACGCACACATGACTCTAACTCGAGAGGGTGACAAAGGAGCTCGAGCAGCCAAGACTTTGCCAATCACAACACAGCACTATTCAACCGGCTACAAAAATCAGAACGTACGCATAATGAGAAATTTGTTTTGCTACTCGACAAAAAAAAAAAAAAAAAAACAACACATTCCCAATGTACAAATGCAACGCGATTCCCAGTTCTTTTTCACAACACCAAGGTCCTGCACTTGAATCGGTGGATCAATCCCTATACAAAATGATTCTATCGTTTGTCTTAGAACAACTGATTGTTTTAAAATTTAATTTACAGGTTGAAAGAGACTTTTTAGATCTCGTTGCGATTATGGAACATGATTTATGGGATGGATCACATTGATGAATGGCCGGCCGAACTGGCGATCGCAAATGTAGCAGCGGGTCTAATTTCAACTAGACGAGTCGCTAACAAGGCCCCGGAGACTCATGCGCCGAATCGCATTCAATTTGGAGCTGAATGTTTAGTACGCTGGCAGGCCAGTTCGTTTTCTTACCAGCGCATTTCATCAGACCTCGCTCCTTGTCGCACTCGTCTCGCCGGTTCAATAAGTCCGTCCTCGTCGTTCAAGTGGCTGATTATTTAGGCAGCGAATGTTTAATCGGAGTATTGTATCGGCAGGGCCCGAGAGCCGGCTCCTCTTCCCCCGCACGTGTTTGGCAGCGAAGACACTCCGGGCTTGCTCTCTTCCGTTCACCCTTCACCGCCTCCCCCCCTTGACTCTGCCACCCCCTGTGTTCAATTTTTATCTCCGTCTCGTTCGTCTGCGCGCCCTCTCTCTCGCTTTCTTCAGATTTATTCGTTTATTTGTTAGTGGTTGATACCTCATTACCGCGACAGATTCATCGATAAGCGCACTGTTCTCGGAAACACACAATGCACCCTGCCCGCAGCGTTGCAAGCTCGCCCCGACCTTCCTTCTTTATCCTACAAACTCGATGAAATTAGACATCAAAGGAGAACCATTCTTATTTTTTCGTCCTCGCCCGGAACCACTTTATTTACCTGCTGATTTTGGCTGAGAATTATTGCGACAGCTGAGCTGAGGGATCCACCAGGATTTTGGAGAGATTCGGATCAATGAAATAGAGCTTAATTAAAATTGACTTATGCAAGACACTCGGGAATTGAAAGACAATATAAATGAAAGGGAGAAAACAGTAAACTCCTCGGGTTCCCCCCCAAAGAATCGGTCCAATTAAATTCGTCCAGTGAATTTGGTAGTTAAATTCGTGAGGAAGAAGTGAACGTAAGTGAATTTCTAAAGTTTCCTCATTTTAAATTTTGTTGATGTTGGATGGGATAACGATTGCTTTGGCCTTTTATTTTATTTTTTTTGTTTGTTTTGTTTTTTTTTTTTTTTTTAGAATATTCTTTTCTTTTTGTTTGAATGCATTAACTGTACCGACAACGTAACATCGAGTTCAACGCACAAAAATTATTATTCGATGATGAGCTCACAACGCGGATTATTTTATAACAAGTTTGTGGAGTCTAAGTTGGGAACTAATAAGCTGACTTAATCAGCCTGTAAAAGTAAGTTTATTCGGCAATAATCATAAAAACATTTAAACTCGCTTATCTATTTTACCGTCCTTATTACATCGCACGACCTTGAAGTTATTCAAGCCCGCTTCTACACGTCCTTTCGAGTTGAGAAAATTTTAAGAAAACATTATGCCAGTAAATGGAAATTTCGCTCTCCCCTCGCGCAGGAGGCAGCGACCTCAGACGAACCGGGCGCAGAAGACAAGCGACTAATTAAATAAACGCGGGCGCGACTCCTTGAGCAACAGCAAGTTGCAGAGCAACACTGTGACACGCCATGGCTCGATGTAGCGTTCTGGGGTCAATCGTGGGGTCGCCTGCTTCTTTTTTGTAGCCCTTCTCCTTTTTCGCGAACCCAGCACACGTTCTTCATGTCACGTTCTCCAACTTCCTATCGAATAGTGAAACACTTTTTACTCGGCTGCTCTCATTATCAAAATAAAAAGTGATTTTTTATCAATTTTTTATTGTTTTCACAACATTGCTTTTTCATTTCTTTTGACTAAACAAAAACGGTTTTTTCTAAAAGATCATTTTTTCGATGTTTCAAATCAGAGATCTTCAGGATGATTGAATTATTTTAAAGAGAGCTGATGAAATGATCGTAAACCTTACGGTCACCAGATCAACTTGTACAAGAGTCTGTTGACCCTAGAGATTCAGTAGATAGCAATTGACCAAGTATACTAAACACCCAAAGACTTGGTTTCTGCTGCGATGTGAGATATGCAAAATCCGGCGGGGGGTGCAGGGAGACGACATTAGCTGCCTCCCGCGGCTTCGCGTGTACAAGTCAGAGTAAGCGGAGTAAAAGTGCGACAAAGTGCGTCGGGCATACATAAATAATTAATATCCGAGTTGGGGGCGCTGACGTCGGGCTATTTTTCATGGCTTTTAATTTGTCCCAGGGGGAAAGTTAGGAAACATAAGAACATATTCACGATGAAAAGTAAAAAGTCAGCCGGTAGAATGTTGGTACAAGATGCCCGGTAAATGGGTCTAGTCTGGGAGAGCAAATTGCGGTGATTCGGATTGATTAAAAACGGGAATTCGCAATGAATAAAAGTGTGTATTGATTGCGCGCCACTACCGATAAAACGTCCGGCGTTCTTGGAAAATTGATAAAAGTGCGTGTGTGCACGCGTTTATTTATAATTGCGTTCCACGAGTTATAATCAGCTTGAGACGAAGACTAAACGAGTTCCGATCTCGTATTGATCTTGGCGCGAAATTTTTCCGCGCCCTTAAACGCACGATTTTCATTATCTATAATAATCCATTATTTTTACTTCCCGAGCGTATCTTCGTGTACCTTTTCGTTCCCTTTTTTTTTTTTTATATATTTGAATCCTGCTCTGACAAGAGAGAGAGAGAGAGAGAGAGAGAGAGAGAGAGAGAGAGAGAGAGAGAGAGAGAGAGAGAGATCTGTGCGAAAAAATTCGCAGACGTTACAGCGTATCAAAATGTAATATAGGTAGATGCCCACCACGCCTAGAGTCGACCTTCGGACGGCCCGTACTTCCCTCCTTGAGTTTTGAAGTTTCCGAGAGAGAAAGAGAGAGAGAGAGATAGATAGAAAAAGTGCGGGCCCCCGTTGCTTTTTCTAAACAATTGAGAATCAATTCTCACGACCGAGCATAATGTGCATCGGTTTCAATCGTCCACTGTCACGCTCGAACGTACACACCTATTCAACAAAATTAGACCAGAATACGCGCAAGTCACGTTGACTTTAATATGTACGGGCGAAAAAACCCGGCTGGGCTGCCGTCGAATGCAAAACCGAATTGCGCCTAGTCAATTAAAAGCATCGGAGCGGCCATTAGCGGCTACTCTAGATGCAAAAAAATTCAATTACAACGGTCCACTCTGCCGAGGCGAATTCAATTCAATCAGCCGATTTTTCGTCCGGACGGAGAGGAGATAAATTTAATTGTGTTTAAAACGATGCAGGGTTAATCATCATATTCAAATACACCGTATAAATGCACCTTTAATCGTTCACTAGTCAATTGCTAGTCGTAAAAGTCGAAAAATTTTTTACTTTTGAACCGATCAAAAATTGTTGAATCAAAATTTTGTTGAAACTAACCATTCGTTATTAAAGTTCGATTTCAACATCTGTAATAGCAAAATTAGCAGATCAAAATAAAAATCATAAGTGTCGTTTTGATTAAGCTGCGTTTAATGCTGAAAAGCGCGGTTTTGGTATAAAGTAAACAATTACAATCGCGGTATTCTTTTCCGAGTGTTCCCGTAGCCTTGATCGACGATGACGGTGCATGATTTCACTTCTTCTTCTGCTTCTTCTCGTGTCTTCGCTTTATCTGACTGTTCTCCTCCTCCCACGAGAGGACGCGTCCTTGTCGAGCGCCCGGATGGGGCAATCTCTTCTCTCGCTCGACACGCTCAAGGACCTTCTAAGGATAATTACATAGTAGCTCGAGCCGTTGCAGCGGGGCCAGGCATAAACGGGCCCGGGATGGCTCCACGCGGAGTAATGGCTAATCGGCTGAACCCACCCAGTGACGCCAGACCGCACATTAGTCACCGCATAGAGATATGCAGACAACATCGCGCGCCAATTCGTTCCTTTTTTCGTTCAATTGCTACTTGTGTACTTTTTTAACAACCTCGACGAGAATATTTCATACGATGAGTCGCCGAAAAGCCGCGCGACTTCTTATTAAATTGTTTTTCAGCGTTCGAAACGAGCCGCGGTGTTATTTTGTTGTTTTCGTTTTTGATTATTGCCCGCGTGTGCCTTTTTTTCATCCCCCCCGGTGAATGCAGCAGAAAGAAAAAAGAAAAATGTGCAAGCACTTTTTGTTAATTGCGGCAATTTTCAAATTGTCTCTTTTTTTTTTTTTCTCTCGTTCGTTCAGCAATACGCGGTTGCGGGGAGCGTCGTTTCACCATTTTTAAGCGGCACCCAATTACGTGTCCCCACAGGTAATGGACGGAAGTGAAAATAATAAAGTCGAAAATGCGATGGCGTTTCCGCACACTTCTTCGACTAGCACTTCTCTTGGGGTCCGAAATTACAGGGCCGGACTTCTTGGAACGGCCGTCTCATTACCAACCGCTGGTGATTTCGCTACCAAACTCTACACGCCGGCGGGAAATATTGCCAAGCACCGTGTGCCCAATGCGTGACATTTTTTTCATCGTGATTGAATTTTGCAACGAATTGTTGGCGGAACATAAATCATTGCGAGTGCGAACTCGGCATTTTTGTCGTGGCATTCTCGATCTGTCATCGCGCCCGACCCCACCGCTTGGCCACTATTAATCAGTCCGATCGGTCGGTGGTCCCTTTAAACACGGATTTCAAGAACGACACCGACAAAGACGCCGATTGGGCCGCGCGCGGGCCCGAGCAACACTGCCACGATACTATCGGTGGCATTTCTTTTTCATAAAAGGGTGGAGAAAGACACGGGCCGGACTTTTTGCCCACCGGTCAGCTATTTTAATCATGATTGATCGTATTCATCGGTTACGCGTCGCATTCGCCGCGACGCGTTTCCGAATGGTAAAAACACACGGAGAACTTTATCCGTCATTTTAATGCTTTTTGCAATCATCAATTACGCACACGGGGAAAAGTCAAAAGGAATAACTTCATCTTGAAAGGCAAAAAGAAGCATATATGGTGCATATATGTGCAACAAATCTGATATATGTATGGCGTTATATTTGATATAGAAATATCTTTCCTTTTTTTTTTATCTTGGATGGAATTGTTTTTTTGCAAGCCAATCGCCGAAACGGTTGTGTGTGTTTGTTTTCTCATTTTGCTTTCAATTAAAAACTTTTATTTTCATCGCAAAATCGAATTTAAACGAAATTGTAATTAGAATTGGAGGGAGAGGGATGGGCAGTTTGGCGGACGATAGATGTACCGGTTTTTCGGCAGGGAACTAAGGCCCGAAACCCGGGGGAGTGTTGGTCTACTTATGAAGTTATAAATGCGTGCATTGTGTGCGTTGTATTTAAATGCAGAAGAGAGTGCAAAAAGAGGACGAGAAAGACCGGGACGAGTCTGTCCCTGGTGCGGGAGGTGCGAAGGAAGGAATGACCCCAGATGGATATCGGTTAATAGCTTTTTTCGGCTGACGTTTGAGAGGAAGACCGGTTGCCCCAGTCTCTTCTGCACTCCGATAATGAATATACCTCAATACATATTTTTCCGTAACGAACTGCAATGTTCATCATTTCTTCTATCCAAGAATTTTCCGCAACTGAAAATTCTTTTCCCCAAATTCTCTATTTCCACACAACAACAATTTAGCAAACAATTTTTCTGGGGTTTAGTTTTGTAAGAAAAGGAAGTTACTGATCCAAAGGATATTTCAAATGATGAATTTCATATGTCTCACGAATTGATGGATTTTGTCAGAAACAGTTAGGAACATGGTTGTTCATATGGAAAAAAAAAAAAGTGTATTGAAAATTTGTTTGAAGATTGCTATCGAATGATCGACAAGAAAAAGCAAAATCGTTTTGCGTGAGAACTTTTCGAATAAATCGTCCGAGGGTTTAATTGCGCGAGTCCGGTTAATGTCCATCCCGCGGTGATTACGTTAGCGTCAAGCTCGCGGTGTATCTTGACGTTCGATCGATTCGCGTACACGACCGCGCGAGACACACGGCATTTCGCGAGCCACGAAAAAATGATATCGAGAACTCGCGCGTTCAATTAGCGCGCGATTTTCAGCGACCGATCCTACCGAGGTGGCATTAATCGAACCACGCGTAACGTTATAATTACGTCCGAGGGATAGAGATCACCCGGCTCATTAAACTCGTCCGATCTTACGCGCATTTCATACCTTATTTTATTACGGGGCCAATTTTTTCGTCATTTCTTTATCCATAAAAAGTGGATCCCATTAAAATCTCATCCCGAGTATTTATTGTTGATGAACACAATTTTTGCTTAACTTTTTTTGCCGATCGAAAAGATGGATGATGGAACGGAAAAAAAAATTGAGAGATCTAGTTAAAAATTTTTCAGCTGCTCCGAGTCAATTGTTTTCTTCTTTTTGTCATGTTCATTATTTTTTTTATTTTTGTTTTACTTCAGGGGGAATAATCCTCGAAGAATTTGCGGAAGCGAGGATCGCAATATGAAAAGCACAGCCAATAGCGCATGAAGAGTAAATGACAGAGAAGATCTATATGAATTAAAAACAAGCGTGAATGGTTTCCTCTCGTGAGAGCAGCGATAATGCATTTTTTGTTCCTCGCTGATGTACGGGATAATTAATGTTGCTGCCTTTATCACACTGAAAAAAAAAAAAAAAAAAAAAAAAAAAAAAAAAAAAAAAAAAAAAAAAAAAAAAAAAAGAAGTTCGATCATTTTTTCACGGCAATTAATTGATATTTATTGGCCTTTGCGTGCCATTTATAACACTTACAAATCCTTTTTAATAAACGCCAATCAAATGAATAGCGTGACAAGATTACAAAACAAATGTATCCTTTTTTATTTCCTTTTTTGAAATTACATATTTTGTAACATTGTAGAGTCAAGAAACGCCTCTTTTTTTGAACACACGTGAATCTAAAATTAGAAACAGATAAGCGGAAGCCGCGTGCCCTCGGCCGACAAAATGATCAAAAGGCAAATTTCATACATTATTTTCACTTTAATGCTACCGTATCGCAATTTATGATGGGGCCTGGATTTATGCACAGCTACGGAACCGGACCGGGGAGAGCAGCGTGCCGAATTCCGCGCGTCGTAAAGCACTTGGTATTAAAATGTTGTGCGCGGAGCTCTCAGTCGAGTTCACGTCAACGAGAACCTGAATTGTGAGGAACGCGAGGCACAACGTCATGCGAATAGCATCGCTTGCAGCGCGTACGCCCCTGGCCTTCAGTCATTACCGGGTCCAGCACCCGAACCCATTACTGATGATTATTGACAATTTTTACGCTCAACTACACTTTTTTTACACGCCACATTGCCTGCCGCCTTTTTTCGATCCAACCGTCCGTTACTTTGATGTGAATATCTCGGACAAATTAGTGATAAAAAAACGAGAGACGGAAATAACCCGTTTAATCCACTTTTCAAAATTTCAACCCGTGAATTTTTTTTTTTTTTTTTTTTTTTTTTTTTTTTTTTTTTTAGTTTTATATCATTTTGGGATATAACAATGATGGAGAATTCCATCAATGAATCGAGCTTAGTATTCCAGGTTGGTCTAAGCAAAGAAACCTCTCCATCGTTTGGCCCTGTATATTAATTTGAAAACGCAAGAACTGAAAGGTGAAAAGAAGTTAATGAACGGTCCCGAGCTAGAAAAAGTGACGCTCCAAATATCCGGACTTATAGATCCCAATAGGGCCGTCTGAGTTGAAAATGCGCGGAATTTAAACCACGATATGTCATAAATAATGCAGCGGACAAAAAGAACGAGCTCAAAGGGACCTGCGCGCAAATGCACGCGGAATCTTTCCCAGAGTGGGATTATACGTTAATTATACAAACGCAAAGTAATCCGAATATGCGAATTTTCATTCCGCCTGATCGGAATATAAATGACCGGCAGATATGATAAGTCCATGGCGTCGATTCGCGCCGGCGTATGCATAAACGAAGACAAACATAATTAATGGTCGCGGCGAAATTTTTTCTCCCCCCCCCCCCACTCTTTTAAAAACGCGCGGCTGGAAAACGCAACAGCGCTCATTAGTGTGCGCGAGAAATTTTTTAATCGTTGCTTGATTGCTTTGATGTAAGTCTGACGTTTAACTGGAGTCACTTTCGCGTATCAAGCACGGTTCATTCGTTTCTTTAATAGCCTATGTACTTTGGCACCATAAATTACACCTGCATTATACCAAGCGAGGTAACATTATCTAAGCGCGAACTTGCAACTTTTTCACCTCTCTCGGGTTCAATCTTAATTGTTACGCTTGGCTCTGTTCAATCTTAAGCTGACCCCGTGGGCGATTTTTGTTTCCAACATCAAAACCTCCTTTAGAACGAGTGAAATCAAACAAAATGTTCATTCGCTAAGATCCCCGATGATTTTTCAGAGGTGCAATTTTCTGTGGACCAATTTTTTCGATTGTCCGTTTCCTTGTTGAACATTTTTGTCTTCCAGTCGATTAATCATTGTGAAATAATTTTATTTTGCGTTCGTGTTCTGCAACTCGCGTTACAAATCGGCATTAATTCGCTACAACGTATTTGACATGTAACGGTGCGAATAATCGCGACCGCGTTTCACTATTTTTTGATGCACTTAATGTAACTCCAGATAACGGCGAGAAAGGCTCTCCGCAAACATAAAGTGACGTATGCGAGACATAATCAGTGTATTATTACGACGATAAAGATCCTCTTATGTGGATCGCACCGACACTCTGTCTGTTGAATTATTTACAGATGGTGATGTTGCGCAATATGTTGGTATGAAATGAAAAATTTGACTTCTTTTTTCGATGGAGAAATATGAATAAATATTGATAACGCATAAAATGAAAAATAACATATCCAAGTAGACATTTCAAATTGGCTCGAATTAACTGATCTGGGCTAAGAAACCAGAGCGTCTGGTTTCACCCTGATCGGAAAATCTTAACTATACTGATAAGAATCTGATCAGGCCTGAATAAAATTTCCACATAAGCATTTTTTTAAACAAGATTTTAAAAATGAAATTGATTGGAATAATTAAAGAAATTTAATCAGTGCAATTAATCTAGTGCATGATAAATATCAATATCAAAAAGGAAAAATTCCAAAATATAAAAAACAGTTTTCCATGGTTCAGCCCGATAAGGGCCATTTTACCATCCAGAACGTTGAAATAAAATGTCTTGAAGATCAGTTGCAATAAAAATATTTTTATTTTCCAAGGCCTTGTAAGATTGTAAAAATGCAGAAATGTTTCGCAGAGTAATTGTTCGTAATTTGTTAGCGACAAAATAAAACAACAAACAAATAAAATATCGATGTTCGATTAGATTCGATTGAAAAAAATGGCATATAATTAAGTGCAACCAGCAAAACGTGTTCTCGGTAATTGAACGTTGACGAGGCACGTGTTTGACGATTTTCATGTTCTTATTTATTTGATGTCAAAGCTGGCTAGCTCGCAGCTACGTTAAACCGATCGTTCAACGTTAAGATCACAATTAATGCGCGCAGTTGAATTATGTCGCGCGTTTGTCCGTGATTTTGCACTCACATGGTATAACATTATTTCTCGTTCGCGACGTCTCCGGGCCACGGAGGTTACGAATTCCACATGCGTTTTCGCGCTGCGCGGTCGTAAAACAGACACCACTCGTAAAGTTCGTTATTAAACTTTATTTTGACGCTTTCGCGCGCATTCATGCTTAATTTTCATTACTACCATTATTATTCGTGTAATCAAATCTCAATTCACGCTACGACGTCGAATGAAAGGAAAAAATTATCACATCACTTCTCAGCGCGAGTTTTTAATTTAATACCAAAAATAATAAATGAAAAACATGCGAGTCTTGGAATATACTTTTGTTTTTTGCTTTACAATGTATGCATTCTTTTACAATTTATGAATTCAGTGCAAATTGTAAACTCTGAAACTCAAGTAGCGTGAAACAACAAGTAGCGTGAAACAATTTGCCGTTGTATAATGAAAAAGCATCGTTGAATGTTTTTTCTTTCTTCATTATTAATTTTTTTTTTTTTTTTTTTTTTTTTCATAATTGGTGAAAAAATTCTAAGACGATGGCTGAATAATAGTTCCTTCTAGGAAGACAAGTGTGATTGGAATGTAGCGACAGGAACTTGGCACATGCAAACTCTCGTGCCGAGTGAAGTCATCTACACGACCATCACACTTGCGACCATTAAATTATTAAGAAAACACGATATTTTTCTTGTCAGTTAAAAATCATTTCCGTGCACTGACCTCGCGGAAGCGTCAAATTCCTCAGCAAACAAGTTTTATATTTCAAATTCTAATTAACAAATCAAAATCCAAAACTGTAGATATACGAAATTCGTGTTTGCACTCCGTTTTGCATACTAATGTCACGTATTTGTGAGACGCTGAAGAACACAATTTTGATATCTATATAAATAAGCGCCTATAAACGATGGGTAATCAACGACAAACCAGTGTAGCGAGGCAATCCGTTTTCGGTCAAACAAAAACAACAACAAAATTAAATAAATAAATAAATAAATAAACGAGGATAAAAAATAAAAGTCGTGCAACGTTGTTTCCCGGTCATTAATTTTATTACGGAAAGTCGCACGAGGTTTGAAAATGAGAAAATTTCGTTTCGCGAAGGAGGCAATAAATTTCACGATGACGTCTAATTAATTTATTGGCCCGCGGCGTATCAGCTCCCGCTTCTTTATTGCCATCCTAGGGATCGAGTTTACATCGACGTAATAAAATAATGAGAATGGTTCGATTCAAATGCTTTCGGCCGAGCTTGATTCCTGTCTAATGGGATAAACATCATATAACGATTCTGTGGCATTGAGTTATTCAGCATCAAGAGAGAAAGAGAGAGAGAGAGAGAGAGAGAGAGAAAGCCCTCGGATGAATGCTTAATGCCGCGCGACATTTACATAGGCGTTTTTTTCGCACACAATATATGTTTAAACGTGAACGCAAATTTGCAAAGACTCAAAGTGCTTTTTGTATTGAAACATCAAAGATGAATTTGATTTACGCTGGGCATAAATTTTACGATTTTATTATATGTACTCTCCGACTGATCGATTAAAAGGTCAATTAAAAAATGAAGCCTGAATAGCAGAGGAGTCCATAAATTGACACACCGTAAATCCCGTTCGAAATTTTGACTCGACAATGCCACCGGTTCGGTACCGTAAACTTACGCCGTGGCGCACGTTAATGCGGCCCAGGAAAATTTATACTCCGCTTTACATACGGACACATTTTACAAGAGACCAACCACCGCGGGATACCTTTCCCCTGTGTACACTCTCGCGGCTTGTTCAAGTTTTGTGTAAACGGTTAAAGAGGTGAAGGACGACGTAAAATTTATTCCTTTGTGTTGTATAAACTGTTTTTGAAATTCTTTTCAAATGTTGAATAACAGAAGGAAATGTTTCTTACACTCCACAAATATAATTGTACTTTTGAGACTTTGTACCTGAAAAACAAACATTTCCTTCCACAGAAAGGTTCGAATAATAAAACTGAAGATAAAAATTTGAAAAAAAAGGTAAAAATCTAAAAGTTGGATGTTTCAGTTGAAAATGTTTAAAAATTGTATTCAAATTTGTCGAAATGGTGTAAATTAAAAAAAGAGGGCCGAATTTTCCAACAGCGATGAAATAGGTATGAAGAATGAGAAGTCGAATTCTTGGTCGCCTGTCGGCCGAAATTAGTGCGTACGAGCGTGAAACGGTGCGATTAGAAGACCGAAAACTTGGGCCCAGGGTCAACTCGGGGCCAGTGACACTCGTGGCGACTGAAATTTTATGCACGTTTTTACGGCTGCACCCGGAACGCTGACGCCTACCGTGGAATGCGATTGTTGTCTCCTTAAAAACAGTTTTAAATAGTCGCGATACGCGAGTTAATGGTATGGCCGGTTGCGCCTGTACTTGTTACGGCTTTATTGAGCCCCGGTACGAGACTTTTGCACCAACAATTCGCTACTTTAAAACTTAGCCTCGAAATAATCAAATGAAATGTTTTTGAGATCATAAAAATGTTGATGAAAAACATTTGACCGATTAAGTAGTAAATCTGGAAATGTTGGGCCATCAAACGAATTGCCATGTTGTGTAATCAAAAGTGCATTGGCAGAATCAATACATTAAACAGTCACGAAAACTGATGTTCGAGTTGAAACAATTATAGGATGATTACGGTGTGTAATGATTCAAGGATATTTTATTTGCGATCATAACGTTCAGTGGCTCATTACCATGCGAATGGTTCAAACATATAAAACTCTACTATATCTATTTCGCATTAAAATCCTTGGAAAGACAATTAAGAAAATCTGTCGTACCGAAAGCATCAAACGAGCAGTAATGTGTAGCACCTGTTTATTATTCGTATCAAAATTTAAATTTAAATTTCAAATCTCAGGCTTATCAAAACTATAAAATTTTTTATTATTTGATAAAAAAAAAAAAAAAAAAAAAAAATTATTCGCCGGCAATAAAAGAAATATTGAAAACTGATTCAAAATGTAATATGCCCCCACAGGAATATATCAAGAGTTGAATATAATTTCGTATATACCCACACTCGGGGGACGCGATTTACAGTCATTTTTATACGCAAACTAACCGTACTTGGGAGGACGATATCATCAAAGTATCCTGAAAACGTGGTTTTCTTATCTTCGAATAAAAAGCCGAATCTTTTATTGAGCTGCGTTTCGCGGATTTATTCGTCGTTTTACGGGCGTTCGACAAAAATATGCCAAGACAAGTCGCGCGGCGACAAATTTTTGCTTTTACGACCGATTAAATATGTAGTGCTTAAAAAGCGGTCTCTCGCTAATTGCACACGCTGTATAACGACACACGACTAAGTTATATCTGACTGAAATTCGGCAAATATTCGTGCGTTTTACGAGACACTCGAGACCCAAGTGGGCTTTTGTTTTATGTTTGCCCGAAGCCTGGAATGTCCCGCAGATATGACTAATGTGACTGAACGACGTTTTTGATATTTGTACGGTCGGGTCGAAGTGGCTCCGGGGAGTATAAAGCGCAGCCTTGAGCAGCTCGAATTAAAGTCCCAACAAACAGTATAACAATTGTTGTCTTTATTGTATGCGGCCGAGTTAATAATCCTGGCAATGCTTTTGGCCTCGTGATTTTAACACGCATTCGCAAGAAAAAACAATTTGCAAAACCGCGCTCCCCGCACATCTTGCGAAACGGTAGGAGAGAGACAGAAAAAAGCAAATGTGATTCGAGGAGTGCATTTGTACCGTGGAAAAGCAATCTCTTGCAAACTTTTCAATTTAAACTTGTTTAATCTTTTGTTTCTCAACTTGAGAGTTCTGAAGGGAAGAATTCATTTTGAAAAAGTCATAAAATCTAAAAATGTAAAGAAAAATCCAGAAGAATTTGTGGAACGATGAATTTCGGTAAGAAATACTTTGGAGATAATGCGCGGTAACGACGAAGAAAACAAATTAAAAAGGATCGTCAAGGTTGAGATCATTTTTTCAGGGCGATCATAAAATGGCTGAAATACAATTTCCGTCGTTTTTCTCGGCATTTTGATTCGGGGTGCCGTTTTATGGGCATCGGTCGTTAAGCGAATCGGCGACATTTTGGCGACTTTCTAAAACGTCTAAGCGTGTCGTAAAAGTCAAGCGTCGTCAAAAAAGTGGACCCTCGTGTAGATAACCGGGTGATTGAAATATCGTCGCGTCAACTTTATCTCGTGGAATTCCATCCGTCTAGTTGAACGCACGCTGCATGCAACGTTCCACAATCCACACTCCCGATTTCAAAAATCGGCTCTACGTGCGTTGAATACTAAAACGCAAATGAATCATCATAATTTCTCGCTAAAAAAAGGTCAAGTTTTAATAAATTTACAACCTTCAAAAAATGATATACTTTTTGAACAAAACCATTTTTTTTCCAACTCACAGGAATGTTTGTTTTATTCTTTTATTTGTCCCTAACGGTTCAATGGAAGTCAAAGAAAAGTATTAAGGAGAGCTTAATTATAGTTATCAGAACTAACTTGGATATCGATGCAACATAGAGGATGCCTTTTAGCTGCTTCAATAATCGAGTCTATTACTTTGATTATGCGCCCGAGTATAATTACGATAATTATTACGTATAGAAATAACTGTTCCATCGTGAAACATTTACATTTTGCCATATGAAATAGTCTAAATTGATTTGGTTAATTACAAGTTTCCTAATCAAATAATTTTAGCACCACTTTTGCTTATGCAATTGCGTTAATGTTTCGAATTGACATAAATTGTAAGTCTAATTAACTCAGCACTAAACAACAAGTGCTTGTTAGTTTTCATTTGATAGTGCAATTCAAATTATTTTAACATAACCCTCCCATCTGAACGAATCACTAAATTCTGATTTAAAAAATTAAGAATGTTACTTTTTAATTAAAATCAAATGTTCAACTGTGTTACACGAAGCTAACGATTGTTTTTCTTATTTGTTTCAGGTGAGTCGAACAGAGGGAAACATTGAAGTCGGAGGAGCTGAAGAGCGACAAGAAGCCGAACGTCAGTCGCGGCTAATCGAAATCACGTCGAAGTTATAATTATCCGAGGTTGAATTAACTTCGTGAAATACCGCAATTATTATTCATATACGAATCCCGCGCGCTCAAGGCGGATAGCACACTAAATTTTTGTTCAAACGCACATACGTCGACTATTAAAATTAATAAGCCTAATTATCGCGCATTAATGAACCATCAATGATTACACGTTCGCGGCAATTAAGTCGCAGTTTAGGCTCGTTTTATCTTTCCCACGAATTCGATCATAAAGCGCGCGCGCGCGCGCGCACTCGATGTAATTTTTTTGTCATTATATCTTTACTGCCTCTCTTGGCAGTAACGCGCTGTTTGCTCAACGATTGAACAAACATTCGATGCCTGTTCAAAGAGAGGGATTGGATTTCGTGCGATATTTCGAAAAAAGGAGAAGAATTTTTTTTTCTTACAGCGCCAATGACATTGCGCGCTGTGTGACGTCGCGGCCGATTTTATGTCCACGACAAACACGCACCTAAAAGCCCAAATATTTGACGGTATCAAAGAGGAGGACTGCTGCAAATACACGCCGTCGGCGACTTTAAATCCGGCCTTTACTGCTCATCTACCTATGCATCTATCCTACCTGGCGTATATACACAGGCTCGAGTCGCAAACGTGACCTACCCATCTCGTTCCCTCCATCTTTATACTTCTCGTCTCAAATAACCGCACCTGAATACTCATTCAAGTTTGCATGACGGAACCCACACGGCGAAAGATATTTTCATTGAATGCTCAAACAATGTTGATCGTAAAAAATGAAATGAAACTTTGACGGAAACATTGGGACAGTGAGACAAAATTTTATTCATCAAAGTGTCATAATTATCCCAACTGTCCTTATATGAGGCTTAGATGGAACTATGTGTTCGTTGTCTGGACACCGATGAAAATTCATACCGGTGGAAGAAAAAGTCCATTACCAGAGGCCGACCATGCTTGGCAAATGATTAGTTGGCTTTTTAGACGACTCGATGTTCCGGATGTTGCAGGATCAATTCACCGGATGACTAATTAATTATTTATTAACAGCGATGGGGCTGAGGATACCGATTATATTCGTTCGCTTGTCAGCGATAGAACTAATCATTATCGTACCGGAGAATCGATAGTTTCCAGCGGAACATGCTGCTAATTTATTAACAGCAGCGCATCTTCCACGAGGCTCGATTGCCTTTTCCGCGCTAATTCGCGCGGATGAAATTCGGTTGTTTCCTGGTTCGCCGACTATGAACTAGCAAACTTATTAACTCACAAGTCGGTGGTGCGTATCATTTTTTATTTTCATTTTGCAATGCCAACTTGGTATTTTTTATTTGTCGTTTTTTTTTTTTTTTGAATGCAACCGGTGACTAGCGTGCAACTAATTAGTAAAATATAATTGCGTGATTAAAGTTATATACGCTCCCGATGGGACTAGGAAAGATACGCAGTTTTCTTCATCTGCTAATTGAGATTGCAAGATTTACTATTTGTTGTAGACCTCGGACATTTTTCGCGATTCTCAAACCGGCTGCAGGCAGACATTTTTTAAACTCGGCCAATAACTGTGCCTAACGTATGGAACGAGAAAAAAAAAATGGTTTCGCGTTGAGCTGGCTCTCGATCGTCTTATCTTTTTTTGACCTTGGCCGTTTCACGGCGTCTGGTTTCCCGGTAATTCCATCATTCTCAAGCGGGCCACGCCCGGCCTCCCTCGATCGTATCTGCTGTGCAGAGCGCTCCCCCCGCATCGTACTCAACCCTCGTTTAATTATCTCAGCGCTGATTGGTAGCGAGGAATTTCGCGTCGGATAATTCTGATTGCCGCTTCCCACTCTTCTACTGTCCCGGTCTGATACCGCAACCGTCCGCGAGAGTGCGCATTGACACTCGCGAATCAAATTTTTTTCTAACGGGCTTTTCGGTTTATCCATCAAAAGTACGTTGGTGATTATAATATTTTTAGGGTTGGCTCTCGGTTCTTTATTTTGAATGACATCAAAACTTCTGGCAAGACAAATTGCCGGGATCGAAAAAAGTCCCGAGCAAATAGATGGTTCGCGCATAGGAAGAAAGATTGTTTTTGGCCATAATTCGTCCGGTCCGAGAGGTCGTTACGGCGCGGCAAAAAGAGAAACGCTCCATCTTAAATGCATAGGCCGGGCCCTGGCCCGAGACACTTAATTAACGGGCGATATAATAATTAATAACGGCGAGTTAAGGGGGCAGAAACCGCGCGACTTGAGAACCTTCGGAAGCGGGGCTCCGATCGCAACAATAAGCGAATTTTAATAAATTGCAAGGCTTGTTTCGAGGCGTCGCTCAAGTACAATGTTGCAGGCTGAGCATCAGAACCTGACCTCCGCCGGTAATGAGACGAACAGATGAGACGCCAACCAGGCCGGAATTCGATATCGCCGTTGCGGTAATTGAAGCGTGTACATGATCACCGAGCGCTTGTTTACATGAGGAGTCAAAAAGATTATAACACAAATTATAAAGACTGACGTTAAAGAAAGAAACAAGGTCAGGATACGTGACTTTGGCGTCGTTCCACTCAATCAAAACTGATGAACAATTGCCTCTGATATGTCCTTACAAAGGAGAAGATAAAATAAAACAAAAACCAAAAAGAAATCATAATAATAATAATGATAATAAAAATTCGGCAGATCCCTGTTTGGCATCTCGTAAAGCAGCACACAAGTTTTGTATATTGCGCCTCTCAATGACGCGTGGCCGAAAATGAATTACGACGCGGGACAAGGAAGGCGAGGTCAAACTTCGCGAGAGGAGTGACTGTATCCCGTAACTAGTAATTACCCGCAATAAATCACAGATGCGTCATTATTGTTTAATTACAGTCAAAATCGAGGCTTGAATATTGATTGAATTCGCAAGGGGTCGGACTGGAACTTGACCCGCAGCGGTCATCAATCTGCGAGCTCAAAACCTTGTCAACCAGAAAAAAGCTTAAGGTCGTTATCAGTTTTGCATTTGACCTTCAAACGTACGTTTCAATTAATGGAAAAGGAAGAGAAATAATGGCAATCGCATTTTATTTTGAACTCTGGAAAATTGAAAATGGTCTTAGCAAAAATGAAACATAATTACAGTTAATTAATCAAGTCAAGGGATATTTTAAATGTTGGAGAACAAAATTAGAACTTGCAAAATGGTTCAATTTTATAAGAATCTGTCAGGTGTATAATTTCGTACACACATAAACGTGTTAAATTCGTAACATCCTGGTGGTTTTGGTTTTCATGAATAACCACGTTGCAGCACAGGTGTCGAAGGCAAGCTATGAGCGATTTCCGCGTAATCGGAAACGACTGGACAAGAAAAAGGCGTGCGAGAAATTGTATACAACGTGCGGAATATCGAATCATTGCTTCGTTATTTCCTAGGTCCCTTTTGTCAACCGCCGAACACGCCTGGTAATTCGATCTGATAGAGTCACTTGTTTGCGGTTCTCTCTCTCTCTCTCTCTCTCTCTCGCGAGAGTCGATGACCGATTTTTTAGCTATCCCAACTCGTGGGCAAGAAGATTTTCAGTCGCAGATAAGATAGAGTTTCACGACGCGAGAGTAGGAATATTTATCGGCAATGAGGAGTTAATCAGAACGTTGAGCGAAAATGGAAAACAGTTTGATTAATCAATCATGTGTAATTCAGGTTCTGACGATGACACGCAATCCCGCGCTCGCGATAGCTCTTTTGAGTGGTTCTATCGCGTCGTACGGTACGGTGTTTTAACATATCTTTCATCACGATTTCCTTCGGGTGCTTTTCCATTGCCATGCCAGACTCGTCGCCAGGGACCGATTGAAAAATTGTCATCATGCACGCAGCATATTAATAGAGCCTCTCATTAATAGTAATGACGACGGTTAAAGAACCTTTTACGATCGATCGTCAACAAAAAGTCCGGCGCGTAACCTGATCTAAGACGCGGATCGAGTGTGAGAATTTTCTAAACCTACCAAATGTGATTACATCCGTCCTTCTGAGAAATCGCATTAATTATGTAACTACCGATTAGTCATCTTGTGTTAGCACTCAATGCGTCTAAACAACGCCTCTGAAAATGGTGCGATTCTGTTTTTCTTTTTTCCGTGGCTTACTCCATCATCGAGAGATCGACGAAACAGAAATAAAATTTAAGTATGATTGAAGAAAAATTGCAAGTGTTAATTAAAGTTTTTATGAAAAATGGAAATTGAGGGCCCCATTGAGGCGCAGGCGATAGTCCGAAGTATATAAATGATTTTTGTGGCGAACAATTTGGGCCCCGACGGACGAGTAATAAGCGACGTTTACGGCGCCATCAAAAAATCGTCGTTGTGATCGAGAGCGAAATGTTAATGCCGCAAAATTATCCGGCATTCGCCGAATTGTTTGAACGTAATACCGCACGGCTGAAAATCGCCTCGCGAACGACGAGAGCGCTTCTTATAATAACGACTATAACTTGTACTTCATGTGCATTCGCATGTTAGCGCGGTTATGCCCGACCGAGCGCTCTCGAGAGCTAATCAGACCGTCGTAATTGATCTCACTTGTGATCTTCAGATTCGGAAAGATCGCACACGCTCAAACCAATAATTACTGTTAATACCAGCTCTCTTAGCTCCGTCGCTCATCCTGCCGATTTTTTGTATCCTTTTCTCCTCCTCTCTCGCCCATCGTATATTTTGTTCCACAAACGATTTTATTTGCCAACTCACGGCATTGTTCGCACTAGATTTATTTCCTTTTTTGACATTATACATCAATTAACAAGCGCTCTCTCTCTCTCTCTCTCTCTCTCTCTCTCTCTCTCTCTGTCTCTCTCTCTCTCTCTCTCTCTCTTCTCGCTTGTTTATTTTTCATCATGATTTGAGGGAAAAAATTTTTTGTTTTCAATCAGAGATTATATTTGTATCAACTGTTATCTTTTTTTCTCCATTCGCTAATGGTTGCTTGACCGAGAGCAGAAAATATGAAATAATAATGATAATAATGAGCCATTTTGAGTGTAATAATACGGTGGAAGCCGGACTACGCTGTATGGTAGCAACGCGATTCGCCCAGTTAATAATTTGGCGGGTCCAGAGTTGATCGCGCGCGGGTACACCTCGCTTCGTTCTTTGTTATTTTCGTTCGCCATTTGCGAATCGCTTTTTTCGTAATCCACTTCATAAAACGGTTATAATTTCCCCTTTAAGATAAAAAAAATGCATCTCAACTCATTGCATTCGATGCGTCAAACATTTACTTACCCGAAATTCGAACTAAAATAAAAAAATAAAAATTAAAACTTTTGTTTTGAGTTTGCAGACGGAGCGAGACTTGATATTATTCTTAAGCAATGTAAATATTTGAACGCGCTTTCAGTTTTAAATAACAAACTGACAAGAAGCTCCGGACAAACGAAGGCTGGCGAATGTGAGAAAATGGCCCGTACATAAATAATGATTCAGGAGTGGAATCCGGGTGCCTGTGGGATCCGGGCAGGAGAATGCGGTGCGCGGATTTTATGGCCTGAAATGGGATTTGGGTACACTTAGCGGCCATAAAGCGGCGGAGGTGCAAAGAGCCATCGAGCCACCCCGATGGGTCGGCATCTTTTATCTCGCGGGATCCGCGCGGAAACCGAGCCTAATAATCCGCGCGTCCAACGATCTGCGATTCGATCTGTCTTAAATTCGGATTACCATTCATCCGATTTAACGCTGTCCTTAGCCTTCTTGTCTTCATTTCCTCTTCATCATCTTTTCATGATTTTTTGCTCTCCTCGCTTTAATTCTTTTTCCCGCTCATCATCACCGCGGACATTTCATGAACATATACCGAGAGAAGGTTCAGATATCGCTCGCTCGTAAATCATCCCGCGAGAGGGCGAGAGCGAATCTTGTAGCTCGCACCCAATCAGCAGAGATCCGCGGGTCCAGATAAGACGGGGGTGCGGCGGCCACTAAGTCAAGCGAAAGCAGCCACCCGAGATGTTGGCATGCACCGCAGAGTAACGAGCTTTCATTAGAGATGCTGTAGGCTAATGAGCCGTGTTCGCTCGCACACTGTATATACGTCTCCCGCTCTCAAGGCCTTCACTTTACGCGAATGCTTGTGCTGCTGCTGCTGCAAAAAAAAGATTTGTTCTCATGAAATGCACTTGCCAATTTTTGCAATCCTAAATGCTCCGATACCTTTTTTTCAATCCAACTGTTGTTTCTTGCTACTGTTTTAATTCATTTCACTTGTAGCGGTTCGCAATTAGTCTTCAAGGTTTCCTTTTACTATATTTTACATAATTAAAAAATAAAATCTCTCTTACGTTTGAAGTAGAATTCGTTTGAAATATATTGTATCACCCTGACACTTCTCAATTATTGTTAGAGCTACCGACAAGAAACCGATCGTCTCTCGTTTTTGTTATTCATGCTTTTCTTAAATTCAAATGTAATCTCTAAAAATCTACTTCAGGTATAAACCAAAGCCAGCCGATCTCATCCGATTACGGAGCACATTTGATTTCCACTCGCATCGTTCCTCCACATCCGGTTTTCTTCCTTATTTTTTATACAAACATTACATAATTTCTGCCCCCCCCCCCCGCGAGATGATTTATTCATACGGGTCGAAACTCGCATCCATACCACTTCTCGTGCATAATAACGATTCAATCAACCTCAACTGAATAAACAACAGGCGCGCAACAAAAGCGCCTGGGAAAAAGCCTACCGACGATCGGTTATTTATTCACTCGTCGCGTAATCGACACCGCATTGGGATTTATTGTCATACGAACGTTGGGTGCTGCCTTTTTTTTACGCCGATCGGACGATAGCGTGTTCGGCACGCTCGGCGCGCGCAACACATTGCCTCGCGCTTGTATACTAATGCGACATTAGACAAGAGCGGCGATTTTTGCGTCGCGCGCACTTGCACGAAACCCGGCGAAATCGAGAAAGCCGCGGTCGCCGATTAGCTTGCCATCACGGCAGATAAGCCCGCCATCGCGGCCGTGCATCTCGGGGGGCGCAGTCGCGCTGGTATTTATGTTAATTACTGTCAACGTTAATTAGACTCCGGCCGAGCGATACCGAACGAATCGCGGTTGCAGTCGCTTTTCTAGCCAACCAGACCTCATTGTTTCTTCGGAGCATCGATAAGTATACCGTAATGCTGCTTCGTGGAAGACGAAGACTTAATGAGATGTCCAGCCCCGCACGACCTCTCTCGCGCAGATTCAATTTTCAATCTCTCGCTCCTGGAAATTTCTTCCCCCCCCTCCACTCTGGGAAAAAATGTGGAAAAAATATTGTACGGCCGACGGATTTTCAAGCCGATGCCTCTATCCGCTCGTCCCACTCTTCGCTTTCGGCTTTTGATTATTATTTTTCAATCCTGATGATTCATCCCGAGTGATTGGAAAGAAACAGAGTCGATTTGGAATGTCCTTTCATGTGAATACACTCTGGTTTATTACCAGAGATGTAATTTCGATTTGAAAACGTACTTTCGTTTTGCTGGAAAAGTCGTAAAATCCAGCCGGGAAAAGCGGGTCATGGGTAGTTTGATTTTTTTTAACGTGACAAATATATGAAAAAAAAAAAAAAAATGTTTTTTTTTCTTTTTCACTGTACTACCTGCGGAGAAGGTGCGCGCGCGCGTTTTGTTATGAAAATGAGCGAGACGTCGACGGTGACGACAAAATGCGACAGGAAGACAACGCGTTCGCCAGTTTTATGGCTCTTTCTGGAATTACCGGGCCGTTGAATAAATCATCGCGCTCAAGTTGAGATAAAAATTTTAAAATCACTAAAACGTTGGTGTTTTTATCTCGAACGAGCGACAATCAGAATAATTCGCAATTCCTATGCCGGTCGGAGGGAAATAAAAAAAAGCAACATCCCGCTCTGCATCACGTTCCCCGAGTTTTAATTCCCTTCACGATTTTTTCGGAGTTAAAAAATGATTCGGCCACGAAAAATCGGTTCAGAGGCCTCTTTCTCTCATCTGGTGTCCCCATGAAACTCAGCGACGACGATGAGACGCTTACAAAAGCTGGCACGATGGAAGCACTGCGGGTGGACAGTTTTATGATGCGGCGCAACGAGAATATTCAAACGTGCCGCGCACGTTGGAGCCTCTGCGCGCGTTATCTCTACTATGTCAGGCGTTTGTTGGTGCGCCGAACCGGCTTGACAGGCGGAACGAACCGCGCGGTGTCCGGTGACAGAGAGACGCGTTACGCCACTGCAGATCGGCGCGCCGACAAGTTTCGATTGTCGCGGAAAAAAGACGTGTCTCAAGGTCGTCTGAATCGCGATCTGTCGAGAAAAATCGGTACGTTTAACGGGACCCGGAGAGCAGCGTTCCTTTCAACAACACGTCTCTCTCCCTTAATTGAGATATTTATAATGACGATTGTCTGTTGCATCAGCAAGGAAGTCATTATCCTTTGGAAATGAGAATTTCATTATCGTGTGAGAACAATTTTGTGTACGATATTTTTTCTTTAATTGGACGAATAATCGGTTTTCCGGGTTTTGTTGCGATTGAAAAAAAAAAAGGAACGGTTTTGTGTGTTTCGTTTCAATTTGTATCGGGGAAATAACATTTTGAGGGAAAAAAGAGGAAATTTGCATTTGCATCTGTGGAAGAACACGCAACGAAGGTCGGGTTTCGAATGTACGAAAGTTGGACGCACAAATAAATCTGCGAGTGCGTCCTCGAGACAACAGAGCGACGAATTTATCCGGGCTCGGAGACGGTACCGGTAATCGGATACTTTACGGTGTACGCGCGCAGCTCCGATGCCGATAATTAATTGCGCGGAATCCTTGTCGTGTCCGCTCGCGTATCTTTCCGATTCTTTGAGAGGCCAATTCCATAACACACCCGCTCTTCCAATGCCCGATCCAACCGGCAGATTATACCTTGCTAATCCGCCTCCTCTTTCTTCTCTTTCCTTTTAAGAGAGTCATCGCTCGACTCTATCGAATTATCGGAGACTTTAACTTTGCTTCATTTTATGATTTTCTATTCGACCTTTTCATTAGCAAACTTATAACCATTTCGTGATATACAATTTCAAGCGATATTCATTTTTTATCATTTATTTATCTTCAAAAAAATTGCTCCTTTGGCGATTCAATATGGCTTTATTTAACCCTAAAGTTCACTGGGAAGGGTGTTCCCAAGTTGCTAAGATTATAAAAGAGTGCCAGAAGAATTCATCAATTCAAAAAATACCGACCAAGTATTCTCGACGGCTTTCAATATCCTAAGCGAGTTCAGGGCAGTTTATTATATTATAGAATTCTTGTCTTTTCATTTTATAGATGAATCTAAAAGAGGTCTTCAGCGTGATTTCAAATATATTAATAGACTGTGAATTATTTGTAAACACCATACAATAATAGTTCAAATGAATTTAACTTCTTGATGAAATAATTATATTTTCATTGTTAAAAATTCGAACCCAATTCGAACCTCTGACTAATATGAATGTAAAATTCTAAAAAAAATTCATTTTATGAAAATCAACTTGGCAATCGAAATTAGCTCGAAAAAAAAAAAAATAAATAAAGATAGTAGTTTTAAATGAACGCCTACACGTTTGTGGGAGTTCGACACCTTGAGGTTCGACCCAGAGCCGAGGGCCATTATTTCATTAATTAGTGCCATTCGCTTGAGAACGCGGGAATCTGAGAGCACAGTTCCTGTTCGGCTTTGTTTCTCTGCCAGATTCCTGCGCGTCCTTCGACTTATAATTTCTGCCTGCGTCCTCTCTGCTTTTGTTCATCTTCTTATCGACTCAATCGATCAGCACAGTGCCTACGCGCTCATGACATTTATGCATGTACTTTTTATACGAGCTAATTTTTCCGAACGATAAAGCAAAACCGTTACAAAAAGTTTGTCTTCCCCGCTCCCATCGGGGTAGACAAATAAACGAGTCAAAGGCGAATGAGTAAGGTTACCTCTGACGGTAGTGAAAAATAAATGGCGCGGAAGGTTTATAACATGGACGGGTCAATCAGTTCGCATAACAACGCTGCGAGCGCCTTTCATCGCGATTCGTTAAGCTTTTCATCTTGCGAAATCTTTTTTTCTTCGCAGACGAAATTAACATATTGCGTTGGGATGAAACGCGATTCCTGAAACGATGGTGACAACTGAGAAAAAAGCACCCTCCATATAGTTAAACAAGCGTTTATAATCCATGCTGATCCCGATAATTAACGATAAATAATGAGCGTGGTAATCCGACATTGATCGAAATTGATTGAAACCTACGCAAAACTGAAAATGACGACTTTCACGTTAAAATAAGAGCATCTGAACGAATTGTAATTGTTAAAAAAAGGTGATTCAATCGCAAGATAGAAAAGGAAGGGGAGAGGGAGAGAGAGAGAGAGAGAGAGAGAGAAAAGAAAGAAAGAGAAAGAGAGAGGGAGAGAGAGAGAGAGAGAGAGAGAGAGAGAGAGAGAGAGAGAGAGAGAGAGAGAGAGAGAGAGAGAGGAAAAAAAATAAGGGCCTCGAAAACCGATTATCATATTTAATTTGGCAATTAATATTGCGAGCTTGGTAGATTCTCAAACGCACGTGAGACGTCACAGCGAAAAAAGAGGAGTGCAGCTGGTACTCGATATTGCGTTCATTGAATCCATATCCTCGCAGCGGGTCTCGGTCCCTGGACCGCCTTTGGCCAGCATTTTTCATGTCTTTTCACACTAACGCCCTATCGGTCGGCTCCGCACTCATGCTTTTCAATTATTGTTCAAACTGTCTTATTTGTATCATTTGTATTCCGGCAGTAATTCACTAACTATTAAAGTAATAACTTTTATTACCGATCGTTAATCCATACTTATTGAATGATCGGCAAGTAAAAGATTCAGTGCCGGAAAGGTTCGTAACTAAAAAAAAGAAAAGGTACAAAATTGAAAATTCGGAAGTTGAAACCGTGTGTTTATTAAAATTTATTCACAAAGGTATAATATTGATGGGAAAGAAACAAATCCAAAAACATTTTAGAGAAATATTTACTCAAAACTATAATCTACAAAATAATTTGCCAACTCAGAGAGGTCCATCGGTGTTCCATTGTATTCAGAATGTTTTCCTTCCGCCAAAATAATTACAGTAACAGTAGGGAATTATTTTCAACGTGCGCGGCGCGAGCAATGGGAAAGTTGGCGTTCCATAGGTGTTACACTTCGATGAAAAAAAAAAAAAAAAAAAAAAGTATCATCCATCTTTTGAACATCGCGTGCTAATCGTCGCTATTCTTTTCTCTTCTAAAAAGTGTATACCGCACATCATGAAGGTATCCCCGGCTTTTTGTTCACCAACATCAAATAGTACTTAAAATCTCGATGGTATCTTCCAGCACTAATATACATCTGCCTTGATGAGATAGAGATGTTGGGATAAACGGTCAGTGATTGCGATCGGATACCAATTTTGTTTGCTCTAGGAAACGCGGATTTCACGCATGTTAAGAACAATGCACATTAATTTATTCCTCGGCTAGAATTCAATTTTATTCAATGTTATATTGATGTGCTTTTCTCAGGCAACACAATATGCATCCGCAGGATGAAAAATTTTCATTCCACATTCGACTGCGTGCAAATATATATTTCGGCAATTAAAAATTAATTATCGAGTTTAGCGATACAGCTTTGCCATTACAATTTCTCATTAATTCTAAATTAATAACTGCAATTTATCACCGGCGCTGGAATTTTCGCCCTCCAATGAGACGTGCGCATTGAAAGAATCATGATAACAAAAATGGCCGAGTCCCCGTTACGGGGTTTCATATCGGACTTTGATGAAGTAATTTGTTCGCGAAACGTAGGCTCAAATAATGTATTCCCGTGCGTGTAATAGAGTCAACAGAAGATAGTTGCGCTTGAACTGTATCGTTCTTATAGGTGGAGTGGACGACAATAAATCAAGCGAAATAAGCGGTTGAACTCATAAATGCCCTATTATACCTATGCCGCGCTGTTGGGTTCAAAATACCTCATGCAGATTAACGTCCCATTGACACTACTTTAATTTATACCCATTCTTTTAAATGTGACTTCAGATCCCTTCCCTGTATGCAAACCATCTTTCCTATTAAAACTAGAATTCAGCTTTTATTTCAACTCAAATATTTTTAACTTGATTTTGTCCCTCAAATTCTTCGTCTCAATGCTTTTATATCAACAACATTTTTTTCTTATTTTCAAATGTTTAGTCGAAGTTATAAGATCAACACCAAGTTCGTTTAGCCAATTGTATGAACTAATTTTAAGATGAAAATTGTTCGAGCATAAATATTGCTAAGCAAAGGAGAAAGACGAGAGGCGGCATTGGGTAAACGCACGAGTCAAACAATTATTTATTGGCGGAGCATGTCGCGGGACGTGCAAGAGCGACACGAATCGATTGCGAAGAGGTGTCTTTCGCAGGGCGACAAGCGCTAGGCACGATGGGGCGGTCGAACATACAAGCTCACACGACTAATTAATGAACGTAGCCGGGATGAATTTACATTTACGAAGAGGCTCTGCGCGGATACTCGACTTTAGGGCCCGGCAAGGGTGTTACCTTCGTTAGCGCCTGGACGCGGGAGGGGTGGGCTGCGATGTACATTACCTCGGTCGTCGAGGAAGACATCCGCAAAGAAAAACAGCACACGAAATTCCCGGCTTTTTGCCGAGCCACGCTTCATTATACGACGAAAAAAGAATCCAAGAGGGAACCGGAGAGAGTTTTATGCCTCGTCTTGATTTCGCAAATTGCGCCGCATTCCGATGCCTGGGTACTACGAGCGAAATTGTGTTTTGTGCAAACGAAATAAGAAAACAAAACGGGCACCAACAGCTCACGACATTTTCGGCCCCGGCGACCCTATGATTTATCTCCGTCCTTTATTTTGTTCGTCCGCTCGCGGTTCTGACGAGACCGACGAAAGCAAATTTTTCCTCCGCTTCATCCGATCGGTAGTTTCGCTATTTACCCAGAGCTGTTTGCTATAATAATATCTGCCGGGTAATCTGACGGTTGGAGCGGTCAAAACGCAACTTACAAAGGGATTGCTTTCAGGGAACTTTTTGCGGTTGACTAAATGACAAAGAAAACCAAAGACTCGCAAGGGAGAAAAAAGCGCGCCGGGGATTATCGCAGAAATGGAAATCGGCCTATCTGCAATCACGTGGGAAACGCAGAACGAGCTTTAGCCAGGACATTTTTCACGCAACCGACGGAGCATTAATCGCAGTTGCGCTAATTACCCCGTTCACAATGGGCTCATTTTTATATCGCCATTTCGGCTTAACATTGACTTGTTGTTTGCTCTCACCGCAAACGACCCTGGATTTTCTCTGATTGCATCTCTGCGGTCAAAGTGTTTCTTTTTTTTGTTTGTTTCTTTTTGTTTTTTTTTTTTCATCAAACAGATGAGTGGTCTACGGTCTCGCTCTTAGATTAGACTTTTTGCTGGCATTGCGAACCCAACGCAAGATCCTTGACATCACTCTCCGCTTTATTCACATTGCGCAAGGTCTCTCTTATGCGGTAGCAGTCCGAGCGAAACCTCAACGACGAGAGCGTGTCTCGTAAAACAAAACCAAATTATTGCATCCCCTGTGAGGTTATCTAATCGGTCTTCGCGATCGCACGCGAAGCGGTGTTTTTGCGCTTGGGTTTGGCGGCCGCACGATGCCCGGAGGGTCTATTCTTTCGCTGGTGCTGCCGACTAGGTACAAGCGCGTGACACTATAATAAATTATTATCGTATCGATAAAGAATGTTGATGGGTCCCCCGATAGAAACTCTTTGGAACGTGTTTCGGTAGTTACCCAAAGACCCTAATAGACTCGTCCCAGAGTGTGTCACTCCGAAAATAACGTAATAACGCAATTACCGTCAATCAGCACTTATCGTCCACTAATTAATTGACGTCACATCGACGTCTATCTAATTATGCGACTCGAGTCAAGGTCACAGCGGGGGTCAGATGCCTCTTTTCTCACGAGAGAGATTGTTTTCGGCCAAAAACTCTTGTCGTCCAACGGTCTCGTCGAGATTTAAGAGCGAACCAGCCTTGTACGTTTACATCGGACAAAGTATATTTCGGCTTACTTTCGGACGGCATAATGAGCGACGCATTTCGCATCTCCACACACAATCACACACTCGAGTGATGTTAATTTTAAGCAGGCAATAAAACTACGTACAAAACTTTCTAGCTCCGATGGTGAGATTCGCGAAAAAATGAAATAAACAGAAAAAAAAAAAAATGTTATTTCCACGGGATGATAAATGCCCGATGTTTGTTTTCTTATCTCTCGGGGGAAAAATGATTTTGCGAATTTGTTTACAATGAAAAAGGGATCTCTGACAAACGAGGGGTGTCAGTTGGAAATGCCAGGACGAAGCCCGCAGGCTGAGATGAAAGAGGATTGACTAATTGTCGGACAAGGTAAACTTTGACAGGTCAACACGTGTAAAGAGAGGAATATGCATGTCCTTTGAAAAGCATCCGCGACCCATAATGCTATTATCGGTAGTACAAGATACAAGTTCCGTTAGAGCGGTTGTTTGTGATCTCAAAGAAAGGTACACGTGGCCTGTAACGGAGTTGCCTAAGTCGACATATTACGACAATTAATCTCGAGCACGGACGAAGATCGATCTATCCTGAAGGAATCCTAAAGATAGTTCGAGTTCGGCGGTCTATAAAAGCGTTAGACCGATAGAGCGAGAGAGATAAACGGAGCTATAAAAAATTGGGCCGTTCCAGTTGGTTGTATTTATGACTATAAATTGTTAACAAATTGATAACATCGGTGTCGACGATGAAGCCCGAGGTGTCAGCCGGAGACGAGTGTGACAAACAATAAGTAGTGCCCTGTCACGATAAAATGACCGCAATGCGACGAGCTTCGAATGGTCCGTCACAGAACTATGCGCACCGCGTCACCCGACCCATGTCAACTCATTTTGTCACGTGGTGGTGTACGCCTCGAAGCAGTTTCGTTACACTTTCGCAGGATTACGTGATACCAATGTTCTGCTGTTTCTTCTACGTCCCTCTCTCCAACTTTGTTCACACGCGATGAATGAGAAAAATGAGCAGAAAAAAAAAGAAAACATACCGTCAGTATGTTTGTAAATTCAATACGTGAATTGGCTGAAAAATTATTCGTTACAGCCAACAAGGGCAGCGAAATTTCAAACAATAACATTCTATTTAAATTCGTACATGGATGCGCGCGCCACTATCTCATTGTGTTTCAGCGCATCTCGCGAACGGAATATCCCGAAAGCCAGAAAATCGTGGCATATCTGAATCGGAGGCCTACTTTTTGAACCTCGAATTTGAGACTTTCACGTGCAATTTCCATTCTCCTTTCTGGTTATATCCGCACTCCTAATTACGCACGCGGGAATAAGGCGTGAATTTTTGCACGAATTCGCGTTCTTGTGAATTGTGCAAGCGTGTCATCTGGAAGCAGACTGCATTCTCTCTCGTGAAGGAATTCTTCCCTCCTCTACTTTGATATGTTTAGTCGGGTAGATTTTTATGTTTGGCACGCGGCACCCCGTTGGTGAAATCGAACCGCGGGGAAAAATTCGCGTGCCATCTCAACGTCACGGTAGCCACCCGTCGTGGCGACCAGTTGGCGCTGTCACAACCGCGAGACTTTTACGTATAGTACACCCGCTGCTACTCGTCAAGGACGCTGATGTCTCGTTGTGCTAAGAGACAGACAAAAATGCAAGTCTCGTTTTGCTGTATAAGTGAAAAGCGAATAAGAAGCGTTCATGATAAGTGTTCCAAAAAGAATACCGATTATATTTGTATAATGTAATTCAGAAGTGAAATAAACTCACATGGTAAATGGACTTCAATTAATCTTTATGGTGCGCACCTTTGTTGAATAAATTCCCTTTTTGCACCAGTTTGAGCTTTACGTATACGTCGACCATAACTTTTCCAGTTTCTATTTTATGTTCTCGCTTTGCCTTTAAACTTATCTAATGCATTAAATTTAGCTTCTTTGTAAAAGTGTCAAAGCAATAATTTGATTTATCTCTTTTATCGTGCTCTAATCATGCACCCTTTAACAGGATGTACCATTTATCTAATCCTTACTGAGATTATCAGTATCTCATCAAATGCTGTTGCGAATTATACAGCTTGTCCGAAAAATAGACTGTTTTACTTAATTGGACAATTGTCATATAATTCATGCCATGACAATTTCATTCACCTCTTATCACACTCTATTACTTAATTTCCTCTAGCCCATGCGTCGTCATTCGCACGAAAGGCTCATTCTTGTTCTCCAATCGGATCTCGCCTCTCATCCCACCAGTGCAACGATTTCCCATTCATTTTTTTGTCCCGTTCCTTGCCGCGTCTATCCGACCGTCCGTTATTAATTTCGCACTATCTCCCTCGGCCATCTTCACGCTGCTGGATCGAACGAGGCGTGCACACCTTCCCGGTTTCTCCTGGCCTATCGCGTCATTGCTTCGGCACAAGGAAACTCGTCCGATCTCTCAAATTCTCCCGAATTCTTTTTTATTCCCATCTTTAATTGAATTCTTTCCGACGTCATTCGCACCCGGCTATATATACATATACACACACACACACTCCGTGTACGAATCTGCGCACTTTTCCCAGCAGCGTCCATTGAGACGCGAAATTCTACGCGTGTTTGCATAGCCTGTGGTGTGAGTGCGTATCACCGCAAGATGCAATATGCATTTTTTGTGATAATATTTGGAGCGAATTTAAAATAACGATCCGCCGGCCATTCTCCAGGAAGCAATCGAGTTAATGAGATCACGTGTAACCGAAAATTGTCGGATGCCGACGAGAGACGATACGAAAACAGCCTCTCGTATAAGCGAGGGGCTCTTTAAACGAGATATTAGAGGAGAATCGTCAGAATTGAGCGATCATGCCAATTTCCGTCAGGCTAACGAAATGCGACGAGCCGCGAGTGCGTGATAACGTAAAGTCAGTGTGTTTAACTTGAGTGTTATGCCATCGAGGTGTGCTCAATTGTCGAGTATAAATAATAATAAAACGTACGCCCATGGTCGGCCCGAATCAAAACGCGTGAACGATCCGAAGCGACGTTATAACCTCTGCGAATTCGCTCGGGTGTGTCCCGATCGTGCCGAAATGTATTGTCAAACCTGTCTGGACCGATTTTTTCTGCTCGTCTGGGCGCATCGACTTCGGCCGTTCACACGTACCCAAACAGTCCGAAGGACAATCGTCATTCGACGTACCTCTTCGAAATTCAAACTCAACACGTTTGATTACAATTGGGGACAAATTTTTCGATTGTACATTCTCATTTATTTTCGTTTCAATTTTTCTCACGAAAGTGGGATAATTCGAATGAAGAGTCGTCGATAAAGGAGGCGAGTGTAAAGCGTTGGTCATCTACCAGCGGTTGCCTCGCAACGTATCATTAAGACGGCCAACCAGTGTGACGCTCTGCGGACCAGCAGCCAATGGGATCGGTGCTCATTGCGCCCGGAATGCGTCCACTCCTCCCTTTCCAGGACGATAAATGGTCGGCACTTCCGGCAGACCGAACATCATAAAACATCAAAACGTAACTCCGTAACTCGCAACCGATCGCCTTGTCCCCTTTTGTTTTAGCCCGCTGTGTGTGTGTGTGTGTGTGTTTTGAGGCGAGTCTATTGCGGTTGACATCGTCACAGGGGCCAGTGGGACGTCTATAAACGCGTAATCTAAAATTAATCAGGGGCACAATTTGGCGAGCGTGTAATTCACCTTTTGATACAGTTTTTAATCACGAGCATCTTAATGAAGCCCACACGGCACAGACGGCGAGAAAAAAATTTTTGCTATAAAGAGGGAGCCCTTTCGTGTATAATGACGGCGAAGATGGCACGTAGTTGCGGAGTCGTCGAGGACAATTTACGGGACCAAAGTGGATCATAAATGTAATTACGACGGAATCATGATTATAGTTCTATCCGAGAGGTTTTTGGCTGCCATGAGTCGTCGAGGACGGGCCGAGAGGGCGAATCAGTTAATCGACTTTTTAACGCGTACCCCCTCATTTCGTGCAGAGATGTTATAAGCTCCGATTGCGCGCCATCGCTCTGACGACCACTCTAATTTCATTCTTGGAATCGTTGATGATTTGTTTTAAGTCAAAGCGACGCGCGCGACATTTTGCGACACACCGCGTCAGGTGGAAATTGAATTCAGTTTACAGAGATTCTCGCCGAGTCATCATCAATCATGGCTGAGAGATAGGAGTCGGGCAATTTTTCTTGCTCACCTAGACACGGACGATGTTGGCTTGTCAGGTGAAAATAAAAGAGGGAAAATATTTGAAAAATAATAAAACGAGAGGTTCGGACGGTGACATTTCCACCTGCTAATTAACAGATATGATTGCGACTGAAGAATACACACTGATGATGGTAATTGATAAGCAGGATCATATTATGCGCGTCGACTTATTTGTGCAAAGGCAAAGATTGATCATTGAGAGAAACTAGACGAAGGCGAACGCAACGGAAAGGGAAGCGCGCACCGATCAGTAGTCGTGTCGTTGTGGCATCTCAGCAACACGCCAAGGTCTCCTGCAACACACGAGTCATTATCGCCGATCTGCGGTCATCCGTCACGATTATCGTCGCGGCCGATCGCAGGAAGTTCGCCGGGATCACTAAATTCCCGAATAATCGCACATTAAATTTTCATATTCCGCGAAAGCCCGGGGCCGTAACAAATGATTTAGGGCTGCCTCGAGGTTATAAAAGTTGCGGATTGTTGTGGCGCCCGGTGAGGGGCATAAACCAAGACCGGTGTTTCGCGGTCATTGGGCGGTTTTATGCCGGGTGAATAAACGAGGATTTGGCAAGGCCAATGACTTCGCACGAAACCAAAATTCGGCGTCACATCGCAGGGACGATGTTTTTTTTTTTTTTCTTTTTTTTTTCATCCGTTTTATTAATCCAACTGAACTTCCAGCAGAATAAATATCGTATAAAAAATAACATCAGTCTAATCAACTGAAAACTCAGTTCATTTCATTTGCAATTAGAATTTCGAAATCTCGACTGTTCCACTTGATGAATGACGGCTGTATAAAATCCCACTCCAGTTAATATTTATGTCCAACATTCACTTCCACGATTCATTTTAGCAGAAACAATTGAACGTCCAAGTTATGACAGTTGATTTTCCACAGTGATGGAGCCGATTAGAGATTGTCGGCCGATCTAAAAAAAAAAAGGCGTAAAATAATTTGCAGAGCAGCATGCGTTGGGAAAATGTGTGGAACGTCGCGGGCTGCGTTGCATGGATATACGGGAAGCATGTTTCATTCATGAAGCTTAAAGTTCACGGCACGGAGGGGCACGAACTTGGCAGATGGCGAATTTCGCGGAGCGAATGCATCTCGCGGGCTCATTACGTCGGGCGCTGTATCACGCATCCGTGTAATTTAATCGGAAGCGATTGCGCGCTATTCATTAGATGCGCGAACCCGGGCCCGGGTGCTCATGACCGCGGGCAAAAAAGGCGAACAAAAAGTGAGGAGAGGCACGCCACTAAATAATGCATATCGCATTCTACTTGTGACTCACTGCAGCGTATAAATAAATCGTATAAGTAGAGCCTTTCGCGAATAAAGTTCTCGTGACGACGGCCCGATGATACATATGAAACAGCGGCATAAATACCCGTTCCGTTTCCGGCTCATTCGCGGATAGCAGAGCCTGATGGCCCCGAGAGTGCCAGAATTCGGGCCCCGCTCAATCGCGGAAACGAACGTTAGGTTTTGATTTATCGGCTCATTTGCATCTGCCTATAGGATGAAAAGAAATCTGCTGCTATTTGATGTCATGAAGATGTATACGTCCATAGTTGGCCTCCTCTTTATCCCGAACCTTCTTTACATTTATTCAGCCTTCGCGCGCTTTCTCTCTCTTTCTTTCTCTCTCTCTCTCTCTCTCTCTCTCTCTCTCTCTCTCGCTCTTTTATTTGCGCTTCCTCATTCCATGCGATTCCATTATCTCAACGGTAAGGCACGGCTGCATCCTAATCCGAGGCCCGATACGGAAGCGCGATAGCGCTTTATTATATTGGCGAACAATGGGAAAACGCGAAATTCCCTTTTATTGTTGCTAATCGGGCGTGCAAAAATGCGCCCAACCTAAATTAGGAAATGGCGCAAAAAAAGCGACCGATCGTGCCCCGTGGCTGCCGATCAATCACGCGTGTGCGGAAAAAGTGGCCGGCAAACGCCGAAAGAGCGCTCCCGCGTCGACGAAAAAATTCGCGAGCCAAGAAGCTGTGATCCTGGGCGCACATGCATGTACGATCTTTTCTCTCACGACGCGAGAAACTCGATCCAATCTGCGCGAAGGGATCTATGTAGAACGTGCAGCGCGCGCACACATTTGTCTACCGCGCTTACACCATTTCGCCAACGAATCACTCGGCCCGTCGTGTATACCAACGCGAACTAGCTAAGAGCCAAAGGCGAACCGGATCTGTCCTGTCTCCTTACCAGGATCTTATGATGAGTCGCACGTTCGTCATGAATTTTTCTGACTTTTTGACCGCTATATTTGTCTTCCCAGAAGCTTTTTTTTCCCCCACTTCTTTTTTCGTTTCATTTTTTTTTTTTTTTTTTTTTTTCAAGTTCAACAAAAATTACAAAATGTATCTAGAAAAAATGAAAATTTTGTTCATTATTTTTGATCTGTGGATGGTAAGATATGGATAATTAAATACAATTTGTTTTCAAGAGATAAATAACAACAAAGTAATCTGTTTACATAAAATGTTCGAAATTGTACAAAATGTTGGATAAGCCGAGGCCCGTTTTGAAACACATTATGATTGCACTACAATCATCGTAAATAAAGTTTTACTTCTAAATCGTAAAACCATTTTCGTTGGCGTGTATATCATTTAACAAAGTATAGAAGTAATGGGCGTCAAAACTGTAGTGGTTTTGAGAGCTCGTAGACAGCGAGAAATTCTTTCTTCGGCTCGTAGCCCGCGGGTACCGGCAATGACATGCTGGCAAGCGCTCGAGAGCTATGTTACTTTCAGTGGGTCCCTCGTTGCCGGCTATATTTTTTGCGAGCGGCAATTATTCGTCTCAGATTACCTAGGGGTCCCGCGGAAAACGTTAATACCCCCACAGTCACAATGTAACATATAACCCAAAAATATCTCTTAGCCAAAACGGATAGAAAAAGTGGCGACAAGAAGTTTCAGCATGCGAGAGCGACGAAGCGTTTCCGCAAATTTTGCATCACGCCTTTGGCCCTTTGAATATTCACCGGAGAGGATGCCTTGTCGAAAGCGGCGGCGCGTTTTTATGCTTTCATGATTGCGGTTTGGACCTGGAAATAGACTTCCGATTCAGAGACAAAAATACCAGTGATCTTTGTAACTACGCCTGATTATACGCTTGGCTCTGTTGTCTCTACGGTTTCGCGAAATCGTACACTTTTTTTTTCTGTCGAAGCAGAAAAAAAAGAAACAAACGCAAAACAATTCGAAAGGTAAAAGATTAAAAACTGTTGCCGGCAAAAAGCTCGGGAACGAAACGAAATAAAATCACAAGAAATCCTGTTCGGCATGTAAAAACCGTGCGCAATTTTTCAGCTGCGAAATCATATCGGACTTTCACTGTTACCTGTCATGTCATTTTTATTAAGCACTTGTATGTAATTTTATCCTCGTTATCATTGCAAATAATAATAACAACATCAGTATCGCGCGATGACAGTTACATGAGGATTTGTTGTTAATTTTTATACATACACATTTTCGAGCGAGTTACCTCGAAATCCTATACAGGGAAGGAGAGTTAATGCACCATCATCACTTTTTCGGACTGATGCGTTTCTTTCATGTTGTGTCTGGCTCTTGTCGAAATTAAGAATTACTGGTTTTGTATGACCCAAATGCTTTCGCACAGTCACATTATAGGAACCGACTCTCCCGGTGCCTGTCAATTTATTTTATGACACTCAAACCGGACACTGTGGGAACGTCGGAAATTGCCCCATAGTTCGTAATAGATACTTTCGCGCTTCGCACATCTACCGCAATTTTTACGAGCGCAAATGAAATTTCTGATACAAATTCTGCGAAAAACTCTTAAAACAATAGCCAAACCGTTTCGCGCTCCAATGACAACAATTCCAACGATTCCCAACCTCTGCGAAATCACACGATGACATCACACGCGTAAGTACAAAAACCGATTTCTCACCGCGCAAGGATCGTTCAAAATTGGCAACGAAAAAAAAAAAGAGAGAGAGAGAGAAAAACAAACAAACAAACAAAAATTCTTGCTCAACGCCGCGTGTAAAAAGCATGTTCTCGTTGTTGTGAAAGTTGTTGAAAATTGGACAGAAGCGACAAAAAGTTTGTTCGAAAAAAGTCTTGAATCGTCTAGTCTCTCTTGTCGAAACGAAACCGATTTAGATCGGTTGTGAACAGGCAACGATTTCAACAGGCCTTTGTCCGCCAGAAGGATCGGCCTGATAAATCATTGTGCTGATGTTCTTGACTGATTTGCTGCCGAACATTATAGGTGACGGCAAGACAGCTAAAGTTCACCTAGACCAGACTTTGGTCACGCGCGCGATATTTATCGGCCGACGTAATTGAAACGTACGCGGCGCAGTGATATCCGATCTAACCCGACGTTTTCTTTCTGTTACAGGTAAGCCAGGGATATCTCTTTTCTTCGGCCGCGGCGACGGACTTATCTGCAAATGTGAGTACGCGCTACTGTCATCGTGGCAGGGGCTGATGCTGCTCTCAGACTTGCCACTATCTTCGGGTTGCCGAGGCTTTCGTACCGCGATAATGTTTTTCAAACACTCAATCCAGCCGAATGAAAATCGTTGAACTCTCTCAACTGACAAAGTGATCGTGTGAGCTCTGAATTCAAATCTTTCTTTCGAGAAACCACTCTGTGACTTGCATTTTTCTCCAACCTTGATGGCTTTGTGAAAGAAAATTTAAAATTAACCCTGTCAGAGTGTTTGAATATCAAAAAAGTTCGATGACTCGATGGTTTGCAACCGTCTTTTTATTGGTTTGCAACCGTCTTTTTATCTTCCCCTCAATTTTTGTCGCAGGATGTTCATCATTTTTTCTTTTTTCTTTTTTTTTTTTTTTTTTTTTTTTTTTTTATTCCAACAAAATCGCTTTCAAATATTCGACAGGCGAAGTTTTATTCAACAAAAAATGAGCTGTGATTAGCAGTTGAAATAGCTTTTAATTATGCACGCGTATGAAACAAATGGGTTGGAAATTGTTGGATGATTTTCTCTCTCGGTTGGTTCGAGTTCTGTTTGTTTTATCTCGGTTCTCCCCTTGCCCTGTGAAAAAGAGCAACGTGACATTAAAAAAAAAAAAAAAGATGGCGCACAAAAACGAGCAGAGTTGGTGCAGTCTAGAGTTAGCAAAAACGCGATTATTCTTGTCGAATGTTAATGGATGACGATTTCCGTGCTCTCGGTAGTAATGATATTGATAAATTTGCGATCTCATTAATAACGCTGGCGTAGCTGGGCATTTGCAGCGGCGGATGATTGCGGGCTGTTGGGCTGCTAAAAAATGCGCTGCGTCGTCTTTAATTACGGCCCTCGCGGTGGGAACGGCGCGCGGGCTCGCCGCAACTTCGGCAGTCTAATCAACTCCGGCGTTGAACTCTATCTCCGACCATTACTCATGCGCCACTCACTGTCACCGAAAAATAAAATTCCGCGGATGTACATTAATGGCCAATGTTTTCATAGCCGTTCTCGAGTTATTGAGCAACATCAATCGCAGCATCGATCATCTCCGCGACGTCTCGCAAATGGAAGCTTATCAGGCGCACAGGTTGACAGTCGCGGCCGGGGATAAGAGCGAGCGCTCGCCACGTGTGGTAGCTGAACTTTTTGTCCGCTCGACTGACTCGATAGCACGACAGCGAATGATGCGTCATTAGGATTCAGGCTGTATATTAAGCGAGCTAGTCTGCGCCGAGTTGAACAGTAGCTTGTCGTAAACCATCAGCCGAGAAACGATACCAAGCTGTTTCTAGTTCTTCAGTCAAGCCAGGCTGTTTTGCTCGGGTCGACATATTTTCTTCGCCGTCTGCGAGCACCAACGAGACACGCGGAGCAAAAGGAAACCGATACCGATGTCGCGTACCCTTTTTTACCCCAGTTCCGAGCTTGTAATTGTTTTAACCGCTAGATATACATGTCCAGACACAATGTCTCTTCAATTTACTCGACTCTCGATTGATCTACCGTAATCGACTTCGCGCACCTAGAATCATGACTTTCCAGCACAATTGGTTTGTCCATCGGCCTAATTATTTGTCCATCCGTTTTCGCAATTATTATATTATTACCTTGCGAAATTAACTTCTTCCTATAGGTCTTGATGTTTTGTTAAGTGTTCAACAAAATTGCGAATAATTTAAACCCCAAGAAGGTACGTTTTAATTGTAGGATCGGTGAAAAATGTTCCAGACGATTTCTCCCGTAATTCATTTTTATGAAGAGCAGGATCTTCAGAGGAATATTCAGGTTAAATCTGACGCAGCCGATACTTTGGTACATTTCAAACAACGTTATCCGCAGTCAATCCTCGTTTAGCGGGCCTTCTCGCCTTTTTGGCACTCTCTCGCTTTTTCTCTCGTCCTAAATGTTTTCTTCCATCTGCCAGACCGACGATCTTTAGGAGGATGCTTGCAGGCCCAAAAACCTGTGCTTTCAATTAACATCGTGTCAGCGAGCGGAGATCAGCCGCTGGCGCACGGGCCACGTCGAAATATTTATGTTAAATAAGTTCTCTCGAAAGTCAGCAGTAGCATTCTTTCCAAAACTCACGTTTCCTCATAATTCACGCAGAATCGAAGAACTAACAAATTTTGTCATCCTACACTTTTATTCATTCATTTTATTAATCATACGACTTGAAAAATCATCACTTTAGGAGTCAACAACATGTCTTCTACTTGGCAACTGAACTAAACTAAAAAATGCCGGATGAACTCGACAGGGTCGATCCCGACGAAAGGTCATCGGTTGTGTTTAGATTTCATGCGGCAGGGACAGAAATAGCGAAATATCCCGTTGGTTCGGATCCTGTCAGCGAACCCACCTTGCCGAGTCATTTTTTAGCTTCGCTCGCCGCAGGAGTTCCTCGCCCGATTCCTCTTCCTTCTCCTCTTTTATTCTCTTGTTCGAAATTCGTCCCTTTCTTCTTGTTCGTTGCTATTCCACGGTTCCTCATCATCGCGGGGGTTTCGCATTGCGCGTTCGCCTTTCCACACCTGTCTATCGCAACAGAACAACGTTCTCATTAAGTTCGCTCGCAAATAAAATAGCCTCAGAAAAAACTAATCTGAAAATAATTCTTCAGAATCTTTCTGAACATATTTTTTTTTTTTTTTGTTCCACCTTTTTATGATGCGGCAGAATCATTGGTGCGATTGACTTTCATCTCACCTGTTCGGATGGGAAAAAAAAAGATGTTTGACACGTAGACTCGTTCGCGCGACATTTGTGCGACGAGCAAAAAGTATTCATAACAAGATTGCAAGTGACGGAAGAAGAAAAACGCTGGTGCGGAATAATCGAAAAATGACGCCGATGCGCGTTTCCTCGGAAAGCGGGTTAATGTTACGATTTCAATAAGCGCGTCGCGACACACGATAATCGGTTAATCTGCGGCCAAAGGGCTCCGGCGTGGCGAACGCTGATGCGAGCAAGAAGCGGAAGCTCGCCGCAAGAAACGCCGCGCTCACATTCTTGTGCGCATGCGCGGCGGACGGCCTTCGTTCTAATGCACGCGCGGGAAAAAATGATTAAATTACCTATCAGTTGTTGGCTTTTTCCCCCCCCCCCCTTTCTTTCTCTCTCTCTCTCGCTCTTGCCGACGACCGAGAAATGTAAATTGGAAATAAAATTGAAAATAAAATGAGAGAACACGCTTTTTTCGAACGGAGAAGAATTTTTATTCGTTGAATTCCTGGAACGGCCTGGCGGTGATGATTGTCTTCATCGCTCTCGTTGGACGAAAATGATGCACATCGTGGCATTAACACTCGGCTGTTTTGCGGTTGGAAAAACAAAAGGCGCTGAAACCCGAGTCGCCTAAAAAGGCAAGAAATTCAGCATTTCTTTGTTGAGCAACATTTAGAACACAAATCGTCGTCACGCGGCTTGTCTCAACGGCCTGGTAATATTCACGTTTGAGTGCGCGATCGCAACAAATGCACGCGGCCGGACACTCGCGTTGCTCCCGCGCTATAACGACGTTCATCTTTGCTCCCGCGCTACGAATCGTCGTATTCAGTTCCAAGCTTCCGACACCCAGCGCCTTTTTCCTCTTCACGTTTCGGTTCTCACACAAAATCCACTGCCAACTCTGCTCTTCAATTTACACGCACAGTTTTGATTCTCAATTTTTGTCACAGTTGCGAATTTAAAAGAATGTCACACCTGAAGTCATTCATATTTACTCCGCAATCGTCATTGTGTGAAAAAAAAAAAAAGACCCTCGAATCTACCAAGACCCTCTCTCTCTCTTTCAGTTACGCAAGCCGGTGACACGATACAGTTGGTGTGGTATCAATCTCCGTTTCGTTTAACCTGAGCTCGTTAAAAAAAGCTGTTACAAAAAAAGAAATAATTTTATTAATTTTAAAAGTTTGAACGGCGCTGCTGAAATTTTATACCTGGGTGGTCATAATTACAGGATCAAACATGATTGTAATCACGGCAGGGAAAAAATGGTCAAAAAGACCGCAAGAAAAGATTGAATTCTGGGAATAGTTTTGTCAAATCGTAATGGCGCATCTGTGCGGTAATTTTGATAGGCCGGAAACTCTGTCGTGCGTATCGTGTGTTGACAAAACGAGTCGGTCTTGAAGATTGAAAACGAAAAATGTGAGCATGATGATAACAATCAAACGACTCCGGAGCGAAAGTGATTATCCACATCGTTGCTCTGCCGCGTCTTTGAAAAATTGCGCAAAAATGATTAACACGGCCAGCTGTCGGCGGAATAAATAAAACTGACGCGCGCGGCATTATCGCGGCATCTTATATTTTCTCTCGATAAATAAATTCGATTGTGACGTATCGGTTGCACGAACCGGATCGTGTGTATAACCGGGCCATAAAAACAGGCCCGGCAATCAATCATCACACAAATGAGCATGCCGCTCACTGTTGCAATGTATAGCGAGTTCTCCGCTGCATTTACGTTAATTAAAACTCGTCGAAATTTCGATGCATTTTCTTGACGACTTTTAACTTTTATTGCGCCACAAAGTTTAATGTGCGGGTGTGCCTAGACATTTTGCATCGCTGTAAAATGTTGAAAAACCTCAAATTTGATGTTAAATATTGTAATACTAAATATACTAAATGATGATATATTTTATTGAGCGAAAACAGCAGTGTTGTCAATTTGAACAGAAAACAAAACTGAACAGATGAATAAATTTGTTAAGATCGTTTATTTTCACATCTCGATAAACTTTTCGAATGGTGAAATAATTTATTAGTAATTTACATTACCATTGAAGGAGAAAAAGAAATGTGTTAGAATAATATACTGAAGTGTATATATAATTTTGCAATCGATTTTGTAATTTTCGAGATTGCACAAACCTCGTTATTAATTTTTTATCATTACAAGCAAGGTAGTAAATAAGCATCAACAACTTCCTAGGAAGCATCAAAGATCTCGTGCTGCGATATAAGTATTTAGACGTTGCGACTGCGACGGGAGAAACGATTTGAAGGGACGTTTAATTAATTTACGACTTTATCCAATCGAATCGATTTTGAATCCGACCACCGAGATTGACAGAAGCAGCCTGCGCCGATCTCCCTCTCACTTGGCCTCGGAATTTCATAATTCATGCATGCACGCATTCCCACGCGAATAAAAATTACGTGGCTCACGCGAATCTCGTAAATCGGAATTCTCATTCGGCGTCGCTCGCATTTTTAGAGCCTCGCGCGCCGTAGCTCGAATTTCAACGCGCGACCCAGTATCTCTGCATCGTGATCGAAATTTTATCGCGCCAAAGCTCTGCGTGATTGCGTGCTAGACTCCGCGCTGGTAATAACTTATAAATTGTCTCGCCGAGTTAATAGCAAATATTATCTGCCAACGTTTTTATCCCGTTCGACGGGTTCACTTTTTCGGTTTTTCCGCGCAGACTTCTCTTCTCTTTTGGCTAGTGTTAATTGAACTGTTGACTTCTTTGCCGGGGCAATTTGTTGCAAACATGTTCTGCCTCTCTCGCGGCCGGCCTCCATTAAGTTATTATCTGAAAACTTTTTGCGCGTGGAAAAATTCTCCGCTTGTCGCCAATCAAATGGCAGTTTTCCCTTCGCCCTGCGATATACACACAACGACGCACGAAACAAAAAGCTGTTACAATTTATCAATATAAAAATTTTGCACATTTCAAAAAGGAGACAAATAAAAAACTATCTTTAAAACAATATTTAAAATGTTGCTTTACAACAATTTAAAAAATTTGCTTTATTTCTTATTTCGGGCATCATTTTCCGACGAATTAGGAAGTCGGAAATTTGAACTTTTGTTACGAGATTTCAACATTGTATCATTGCGATCATTAACCGTTTTGACAGATGCTGAGGGTTTTGTGCTTTGTAATCAGACTTTCGTCTTGGCATTTGATAACAATAATTAAGTTTAATAGCAAGTCTTTTGTCCACGGGGCCGAAATCTGTGTACACGGACATCCCGCCGGCTAATCTCAAATCTATGATATACATCATTGTATAGGCTCGGCACATCTGCTGCAGATGCGCGCACGGTGCAATTTAGGCATCGCGTGTCTGCCCATTCTGAACTCTTTTGCCACTTACGTTTCAGCAACATTGTGCGTCTACAGTTGCAGAAATTGTATCATTGGCAACCTCTAAAACGTGTATTCCGTTCGGCAAGTTGATCTTGTTATACAAAAATTTGCAATTCTAAACCCGGGGTGTATAATCGTTGCAAAATTGTTGAGCGCACGTCAGCGATTTTCCAAAACAAATGGAGGGGAATTATATTATATTTTGAAATGCGAAATCGACAATTATAAGGCAGACCGAGTGTAATTCTCATGCGGTGCATTTTTTTCGTAATTCGTGCAGCTTGATTGGACGCAAGTAACACGAGCAGTGCGCGCAAGAGAAACCGCTTTTTTTCGCACGAAATCTGCAGCACACAAGCGAGTATCTCAGCCTCGGTATCTGCACCGGGGAATCATGCCCCTCTGTTACTTTGCATGTGGATCGTATACACACGGTTAATTTTTCAGAATCGAAGTTTATCGTGAAGTGCCGTTCGTCCGGTGACCGCAAAATCAAACGAATAATGATACAAATGTGATACTCCTCGGATTCCATTCAAATACTTTTTGGTTCAATCAAGAGCAGCATTCATACACAACTCTTGAGACTGAAATGAGTACCCCTATACATACATATATATATATATATATTTTTTTTTTTTACTCGTATTTAATCTTTTATCAAGATACTATCACAGGCACAAAAAATATAACTTCAGATTTATATATTAGCATAATGGGATAGGCATTGATATGGAAAATAAAAAAGGGATTCAAAGCTTTTGGCAATAAAATAAGGATGAACGTCTGGAAAAATATTTGCGGACCGTGAAAAACGGTCGATGAAAAGCGCCGGCTAATGAAGGCGGGTGCGTTCTTGCGGCATTAATTACGCAACGCTATTGCCATATATATTAATTTGTACATCTGGAATGTATCCAGGGATTCGAAAGGTCAAGCTGCGCGTCCGCAATAAAACCGTTAGTGCTCGGCTTACCGCAATGGCTAATTAACAGTCTATCTCATCGAAGGCGCGGAGGCGCGAATATTCCGGCGTTACGTTTCATTGCTCCATCCCATTTCATCTCGCTATCATAACTTATTGGACGCTTTTGCGCAAACGAGTTATTGGTTCTAACAAATTGCACCTACCGATCGCTGCTTGAAATTCAAATCATAAAAGTTGTAACGATTTCGAGGTCGAGATGCACAGTCATCAAACTTGTATCGTAAATATCGAAAATGACATATTTCGTAACAAATCTAGATGGTATATACTAAAGCTAAATCATTCGAAATTGTTTCCTTTCATGCAGTAACGAAATCTAACATCTCTTTTGATCTTATTAGAAATCGTTTAATGTTTGTATTTTTTTGTTTGTTTGTTTTTTTTTGTTGTTTTTTTTTTTTCATTTTCATTAAGAAATCAATTGAGTTATAGATCACGATTCTCGCAGATAAGACTCTGATTCGCGACTTTCCCTGCTGGCATCACGATTAATTAATTGAAACACGCTAATGGAGCTGGTTGTTAATCAATTCCTATATACATTAAAATTTTCCGTCGCTCGTCAACTCTGGACAAGTAAACAAATAAACAGCGACGCTCGCAGAGATTGCACAGGCGCATGATGAGATATAGACGGGGATTTTTGCGCCGCGCCGCCAGTTGCCCGCGAGTCTATTAATATCAATTAACGATAAAACTCGGTATAATTAACGCGGTACACGCAAATGCTTTGCGCGCACGGACAGACAAATAAAATGCTCATCATGTTCCGATAAAACGTGCGCGTACATATAAAATTGATCGGGGATCGTGCAACTTTTGCGATCGCGTCTCGGTGCGTGGCATAATTCCGATGGTGTGCGTGAAACCATACTTTCTGCGGATCGGATGGGAAAGGGGAGGGGGATCGCGGCATAATTAGCGTATGCACTTTCGCGGCCGATTGACGGGAATGATATCGCGTGCACGAACCCGGCCCTAAGGATTTCCATTTACGTTTGGCGTTCCTTTTTCACTCTTCGATAAGATTTCCCCGATCGATCTAACGGGACCGGTTTAATTACGAGCGAAAGCTAAGACCGATTGATATTCCGATGGGTTTGCGCGAAACAGCAAATTTTAATTGCCATTGCGAAATTTGTCGAATTTTTGTCCATGGGTGGCTGTTTATCACGATTAAAAAGATTAATTTCTGCGTTGTAATTATATGATCATCTTATCGCGGTTGCGAGTATACATGCATCGTCGGGCTGAAAAATTGTGAAAACACGAGCGAATTTTCATTACATAAGATGCATTTCGTTTCGTCCAAATCTGATAAATCGGAGTAATGTTTTGAACGATTTCTTTTTTTCGTCTTATTTTTTTATTTGTTTTTTTGTTTTTTGTTTTTTTTTTTTCTTCAAAAAAGATATCCGAGCTGGGAAAGCGATGTCTTATAACAGGTTCTAAATCGAAAAACGCCGAGTACCAATTAAGTCAGTTGAAGTATCCGAATGAAATGCAGCGCGATTTTTCAATCGGACAGAGAATGGCTTGTGTAATTCAAGGGCGCAGAAAAATGTGTTCCACTCATCCTTGATATGTAATTATCCAACGTCATAAATTCAGCGCTGCGCACAGGTGCTTTTCCAAACGCCATGCGCAACACGAAACGGAAGTGCAAAATTATTTTGAAATAATGCGGTTCGAAAAGCGCGTAATAAGTTTTGAGCGTTGCGATTGGAGTGATATCACAAGGAGTCGCGTGTTACGCGCGGCGAGTTCGCCCCGCAGTGTCGTGGCGTTCCCACGGGCGCTCTTTCTGAGACGGCGCTCCACTTGGTGCGATTTTTTTCGCGTCCGTCACTCTGTCATGTACGATATGGGAGAGGCGAAAGTAACAAGTGAGGTATTACACGTCGGTCCGGAACAATCATTGGGCGTGTTTCGGTGCGAGAATTCCGTTATAACAAAATGGCAAAATTAAAACAACAACAAAGAAAAAAACGAATTCAACTAAATGCGAACCCCAACTTCCACACCAACTGCCCTAACTCTTCGACTTTTTCTTTTCAAAATTTTCGCGATATTTTTATACACTCTTTAATTATACTTGATCTCAATCATTTTTATCCAAACAATTTTACGTTTTCGGGCTCTGTCAAAGTCAAATTAGAATCACCCTAATCAAACTTAATATGGCAATCCAAGTCTGGTTCATGTTCTTGACAGGGCACACCCGATTGACTTTCTACTAGGTTGTGATGAAAAAAACGCAGAAATCTAAAAAGTGCGAATCCTCGATTGTCATGGTATGAACATAAATCATCTACAGTTCGCGCGATTTTGTGCCGCTCGCGTGAACTTATCAACGTGAACTGATATATCGTTGCGTCTTATATGCACTTGTTGCATCGGTTTAGAATGGTATTTGAATACGTAATGTTGCATCATCTGTTTCGCGTGAATGTTATCGAGAACAGTCGTTTCACGTTTTTGTTTTAGCTGGCGGCCTGCTTGATTTGAATTGCGAAATTCGACGTAGGAAATGTTTTGCAAAAAATTTTTTCATTCAGCATATTCAATACTGGTTATTCAGATCCGTTGATTTGAATTAAATTTGAACTTGTTCTACCAGCTGAAAACATACAAAACAAGCTCGTCCAATCGCTACTAATTTTCCCGATTAGTTGTACTTATATTCCAGTCTGCCTTCTTTTTTTAATTATCGAGATTGCTCGGGTTGATTATAGTTTTAGTATAATTCGGCGATATTTTGAGAATTTATTATATAAAGAGTCCATTAACTACTGTTGCCGCTATTTTCCAGTCAAAAATTTCAGGACTTCATAATCCCCTTGATAACATTTCTTTAATCGGATCGGTTCGTCTTTTCTTTATTTACCTTCATCCAATCAAAGCGAACCAGAGCATGTGTCGAACGACAGTCAAACTACTTCTTCTTCATATTATGGAATTTATATCAGTTGACAAACTTTACATCAATTGCCGTTTTTCAGCTTCACAATTGGTGTAAATTTTTTATATACTTGAAAACTGTATCATTGGTACAATTAGAAACAAATTTGATTGAAATTTAATATTGAACAAGAGAGTGGAATTAAATTGTTGTTAAACTACTTCGCAACATTCGGAAACCGTTAACTTAATTTAGAATGCTTACTTATAGCATGTCGAAATTTTCGTAAATATAAAACTTGCACACATTTCTACAATTACAGAACCGTTAATTACATTGACTCATGTAAAAATGTATGTTTTATATTTTATCGAATTGAAAATATGACAGATAATAAAATCAGAGTGTTTTCTTAATTATACACGAGATTCCAAAAAAAAAACCCGGTTTCAGATTTAAAGTTTCTTAATTTCAGTCATCTTTCAAGAGAGATTTTTTTCAAATACATTTATAGTTGCAAATGTTCGAATTTTGAAATGTGCACTTCTGCAATGCCTTAATTAGAATTTTCGTCAGCGGCGCTTGCTTAATGTTTTTTTTCTGTTCCCCGAAAAGTATCATTATTTTCGTCTTTATGCAAATCCACCAATCCTTAAGTATATATGTAACGACGTCATAAGAATGAGTGATCCATTTTTGATGGCTCTTTTAATTAAATTTTTGTTTATCTTTTTGCGTCCGCACACTCAGGCATCATCCTTTTTTCATTTATTTACTTCTTTTTTGACTGTTTTTGGGTTCTGAAATTTCAGAACGTTGATTGTCGACTATTTGGCGTGATAAATGACGTGAAGTTTTTCTCGGCCTTAGCGCCGGCGAGGTTGATAAATAGCATACATATGCGATGTGGCTGGGATCAGGCCTGACATCGTTTTACACCACAGAACACGTTCTTTCCTACGATAAATCCCAGCGGAATGCAGGATCTACGGCCCGCGTAACCAAAATTTCGCACTAGTCTGAAAAATGGTAATTGGATTTGTATGTTGTGGAAATGATCAAGAAGTCAGGTCAAAAGAGAGACGCATAGCACGTGTGTTTTTCTTTTTTTTTTTTTTCTTTGATTCGTCTCTGTTTTTTTTTTTTTTTTGATGCCTCATGGATAGAAAAACAAAAATTTCGAAACAATTGAACGTGCGATTTAATTATGCCGAAACAATCAAGGAAAGTCGGCATGCACGGTACGAAAAAATCGAAACAGAAGTCGAAACCAATTAACCCGCTCATTACAAGCGGCTCGATTGGGTTTATTCAAATTCGCGCGCGCTAATTTGGAGTCGCATTAGAAACGGCGACGCCTTCAATTGCGGCTCATTTAAATAACATTAGCACCGTTAATCAAATGATTTTGCTCTGCCAGTGTACAATCTGAAATTGCACCCACGCCGCGCGTTTGCATAAGACCACATCGAAGCCCTGGCGTGTCCCACGACGTTAACCGATTTACCGAGCGTGCCTGCTCACGATGTCTAATTGGTAATTAAGCGCGAGTTTACGACTCCGCGCTCTGACCATCGGCAAATCAGGTGTTCCGTACTACCGACTGCTCCTAAATGAAAAAACCACTATCCCTTGTTCGGATGCATTTTTATCCGCTGTTTCACAAACGAACAATACAAATCTGTTTACAATTACATTTCATTCATCTTAAAATCTGATTTTTATTTATTGTACGTATAAATTGTATAATATTTTTTTATTCTTATTTCTACATCAATCATACCAGATTAAATTTTTTCATTAGCTGAATTAAAAATTAAATTACCACCGGGTCCTAATTGAAAGTTGTTTTTTCACGGTTCGAAAGTTCTCTCAAAACACTTTTGTAAGTTAGCGTATACAAAAAATATTAACCAAAAGCGTGCATTATTTTTCTCGGCAAGGCAGTTTCGATGCACTTAAATGCAAGTATAAATCGTGCGGGACCGAGTGTATCATGCACATTATGCAAGCCGTACAATGTTCGCCGATCATAACTCAGTGCGCGTCATAAGTACAAACGGCTTGATTATGCGAGCCGTTATTTATCAGGCGCACTGAATAATTATAGAGTTCGGAAAGCGGGCGACTCGGGTGCATTAGAGGCCCATTGATTCTCAACATTTATTTACAAGCCGCGCTGCAGTCGTCGCGACGAATTGATACGGCCGCCGCGTCGATGGATCACGACGAAACAATTGTTGTAAATGAAAGTACATTCAAAACTATTATGATTATTATTTTACCATAATTAATCATTAGTGTTAAAAATGTTAATTTATATTTAACCAATGGGTGGGGCTCGTCATAAAGTTCGTACTTCGCATACAAAATTAATTTTCTATAACTAAATTCAAAGGTCATTGAACAAAATAAAAGATTTATTGTTATATTTGTTTTCATGTAAAAATGTTGATTCTTGACAAAAGTTTGCGCGTGAAAAGATAAATGCACTTGAACAAACAAAAAAATGTTAACTTTTTCGTTAGTTAATTTTATGTTAAGTTGAATGAAATGATCGGGCCAAAGAATGACTAGCACGGACACAGTTGCGGGTTTGGAATAACTGCACGGTCATATAGCATTCTAAGCGTTTCGGGTATATACGAGCGAACGATTTAGGGCCCGGGGACGAAAGGCTTTTATCATGGTCGGTGTTCGTAACACAGAAACCCCCGGTCCGTATTAATTTATGCGCTGCAACAATGTCGGAACGTATAGAAGCCGGGCTTCAAGGAATCAAGCGTATGTATGGTGAAGAAGAGCGCCTTGTAAGTCTGTGTTTGAGGTCAACGATAATTTAGCCGGCGAACGCCCGAGCGTCGACAAAAAATCCGTTTTTGTCGGTGCAAAATTCATTTCTTTTTTCGTTTCAATCCCCAAAAGATTCCAAAGTATTTGAACGAAAAATTTATTTAGCAGGAGAAGTTTTTCCTTTTTCAATCACTGCCTTGTCAGTCGGCGTGTGATAAGAGTTTATAAAATAATAGCGAATAGAAAGTTTTGGAAATATATTTCAGAGGGATTGGTAGTGCAAAGACGCGCCGCCCTGTGGCGAGCGTTGAAATTAAATAAATTAGTTACTCAACAAAGAAGGAGCAAGGAGGATGACTAGCCAGGACGCGTATGAGGGTAATCTCCGTCGAATTCTTCCTAATTATGCACGCTTTGGTGCAGCGCTTATAGCAGCGCAAAAAGGACCGGTCGATGGGTTCAAGAGCGGATTAAAAAAAGAGCACAAAGAGGCTCTCTGTGTTTGCTCTCGCGGGCAGCCATTTTGTACCGGCTACCAGCGCTTTTATATTTTGTCTTCAAGTTTGGAATCAAGAATCATGTTTTGTCGATATTGATAAAACGGCTGCGGCTAATTAATACCCTGGCCATATGGGCAGAAATGATCGTCCGCCACCTGTTTCCCCGCAACGATAAACAGCGCGATCAAATTTCCGTTCCTTTTCACAACGGAACAACAAATTTGAACCAACGGAATTTATTCATTTCAAACAAAAAAGGTTGCGCTTTGTTTTACAAACCAATTGCAATATATTGATTTCTCACGCGATTAGAGAGTTTGATATTCTTCGTCGACCTTTTGTTATTGATTCGCAATTAAGTTGTCGGCGCTCGAAATTCCGCGATCGCGCCTAGCGCAAATTTATTGGTTATTATATTCGGATGTATCTTGTATCTTTGGAGGATTACTTTAACACGATGCGTTTCGCAAACAGTCGAATAAAGTGGAAATTGGACTTGAATAAGAAGGGAAAGTTGGAAGGAGCGAGGAAGCGAGGTATACCGAATGTCGCGATGAGCACACACGTTTGACCCGAGCACCGAGGGAACAGGCCGCCTCGCAGCGGGTATGGTGCCATGACGTCCGCTCGATTATCTATTAATTCAGCCGTCTCAATAATAGGCGAACGATCGAGTCTCAGATAGCGTCAGGCTGCCAATATAAATGCAACATAAAAACAAAAAAGCCGAGTATTGATGCGTGGATGTGTCGATTAATTGGAATCTATCGCTTCTGAAATCTTGAAATATGTAATAAAATTATCTCGATTTCACAATTTTTGATCTCAAAAGCTCCGAAAAAAAATATCAAAAATCACGTGAAAAATAAAAATGAATGAAAAATGCAGTCATTTTCATGCAAATTTTCTGATTGATAATATTGGGCATTTTTTTTTTCAAAGTTTTTGTTTTGTTTGTCATAAAATTCACAGTGGTAAAATGTTTTCGAATATCTTACACGGGACGAGTAATGAAGCAACATGACTTGCGGTTTGTACAGGGCCCGTGTTGTTACCATATTGAAAACGGTCAGCTAGACCTCGCGTTCTGATTACGAACGAGCCTTTTTCGCAGGCTTGTTTGCGACCACAAAAATCATTAAACCTACGCGCACCGACTCATTTGAGACACAATTAATTAACACAACAATTTTGTCGCGTCCGCGAACTCCGCTTTGTCGATTACTGAGTAATGAAGTTCGTTAAGTTCGGTTGTACAAGCACAATTGGTATTGCGCTGATTTTTAATAGCAGTTTGCATGCAACTTGCCGCGCTGTCCCGGTTATTTATGTTTATTTTCTTCGATTGCTTATCTTAATTGAAAAATTTTTACACCGTATTTGAAAATACTAATTGTTTCTTTTTTTTTTTCTGTTTCAGGTAATTGACGCATTTTTATGTTCACCCATGTTTGGAGAGTGACGCAAAAATTCTACATTGGTATTTGGAAATTCTCATATTATCGTTTTTACATTAGAAAAAAGAAAAGAGGGACCAATAGAAATTGCAATCCAACTGAAATGTCAATCTGATTGCAAAAACAAGGTAAAAGATGAAAGTCTCACCGAATACTCTGATTAGACCTTGTAACTAGATGTAACTATATAGTTATAGTTAGTTATCTGTATATAGATGATAGTTGTCAACGTGAGTGAAAGAACATAGATCTGATACATGCAAGCTTCTAAAAAATTCTAACGTTATCAGTGAACATACACTTAACAGCGACCATAAGTTTGACTGAAACTATGTTAAAATTTTAGCAAAAGAAAATAATCTTGATACATAAAGTTTTAAAAATGAAGACATCGTAGTTAAATATTTGTTAAATGTCGTAAAAATTATTCGACTATAAGGGATATGTTTCGGTCAAATTTAGAATGTTTTTAAGAAAATGATGGTCGTTAGCGCGCATTGTTAAAATCGTTAACAATGCGCAGCATTCGAATCCTACAGTTAAAGACAACGAAAATTTTGGGATTTTATTATTTTACCGACTCGCTCTTATCGCAATAAAACGGGCTCTGTCCGAGCAGTCTCGCAAATGCGAAATCCAATCCGACCGGCGTGCTTCGTGCAACTATCACCTACAATTTTATTGGTTTTTATAACCGCCGATTTTTTACGACAGGGTCAGAATTTCTATAAAAGTTTGCGTTCGCCGGGCCTTTTTATTGCGAATTTACGACCCGGGCGTCTTGCAAAAACGACGACAACTTTTTTCCGCGAATCGATAAACGCGACTGATCGCAACTGGCCCTTAAGTAGATTTACTTGCGATTTTCCGCGGATTTAATGATCCCCTGCGGAATCGACGGTCGGGGTGGAATTTTCTAGCAGGCCGCGCGTTTACGGCCAACCAAGTCCGGTTCTTGTCGGCCGTTAAGACGTTCAGCTCTAGTTTTTCAGTGCACGCCATACCAGTGTCTTGTACCTTGCCTCGGCGGCGAATTCCGCGGATCCGACACAATTTCACCAGCGACATCTGTTCGTCTCGCGCGGCACATCTCAATCACGCAACGGTCGTTTAATTGCTCGTAATCATGATTTCGCGCGCCGTCTTTGGCACTGTTGACGACCCCATTCCTCAAACGTGCCTCCGTTTTTTTTCCTTCTCGCCGATTTTTTGTCCGATTTTTTCCCTCCTTACCGATCTCTTTCCGATTTCTAGCGCACTCTCTCTCTCTCTCCTCCGTTTCTTTTGTACGCCGATTCCCCCCGCATATCGAGTTGATTTTTCCAACACCCGGATCGGAAACAAACCGCAGATTGTTATCGCTTGCGCGCAAATTTCACGCATTTCGTTCGCGTGCTCTTCGGGCGAAGGCTTCAAAGTTCTCGGTCGGCGTTTTTATGTTCGCACACACTGTTTGGTAATAACCATTGCAAAAGCCCGGGCCTCGTGAACCATTCGTTCCCCTCGATTCCCATCAGCTACCGTCGCGTCTGCGTGCGATAATTTTTCGCCCGTTCCATAACGCGCGAATAAACTCGTCGATTTTATCTGCGCTCTTCAATTCCGCAATTTTACAGTACGCCCAATGTGGGCCAACAATTTTTCAAACAAATTACTGTGCATACGTATGGTATCGAATGTCGCACATCGCCTTTGCCAATTCCCCGATTCTTCTCAATTTTCAGCGCGTTACCAAAAAACAGGATGAACGTTTGTTTGTTTGTTTTTTTTTTTTATTTTCGTGACAAACGAATTCGCATCTCCACTTTTGTCATACGTGTCATTAATTATTTGCCCCGCGACACTTTAATGCACTTCATTTGTCTTTTCGCTTTCGAGAGCGTGCAAATCGTGGGATCAACAAGCCGTTCCGTCGGGCATCCGTCGTCGACTAAATACGATTCTTTATCGACTGATACGGTCACCGTGACACTCCTTGCAATCCTAATTAAGTCACTGGTCGCCGATAAGGAGTCAAGCCCGCTAGGTATATTCTGCCGTACCGTCAATCGCTCCCTCCCCCCTCCCTCTGCCTTCAACTCGCAAAGCATCGGATTATGCACCTATAATAAGTGCAACTTATTAATAAATAAATGGCCGCATGAAGACGCATCAGTCGATATTTGCTCTCTCGGCTAATGCATCGATCTGTCATGCCGCGCATTAAAGTCTCTCATTTTTAGTTACTGGTTGCGGTTTTAAAAACTCTTCTTCAAATGGAGATCAGTTCAACGTTATGACATAAAAATTCAAACAAGTTTAGTTCCTTTTTTTTAAGCTAAGATACTTTATTGCAATTATTATTATCGTTAACATGGATAGCTCATTTTTGTCTCGGCGACCTTAATACTTTTCACCCCGTGAGAGTTTGAGATGTGACAATTCAGAATAAAAACGTGTGTAACTCACGTCAGTATCTTAGATGCAACGCTAATGTTTTCACAATTACACGTTTTTATGGCTCGGTTTGAATGCGTAAAAAGACGAAATTAATGGGCATCGAGGTACCATCATTTTGTGCCCAGCCAAGTGTAAATAACAAACGCGCATTAATAATTGAGATATTAATAATTATTAATTGCCTCGCGCACGTTTTGACATTTCAATTTCCCTGCGGACACATGACACGGTTTATTCATAATGCAATAGTAATAATAAATATTAATGGTTAACATACGGATTATGTTTTTTGTCAGTAAGTTAGAAAGAAAAATCTAACATTTCATTCGACGGGTTTACTAATGATCAGTCATTATTGTCGTATCAATTCGTGATGAAATTTTTCATTCAATCGCAAAATGTAAATATTGATAATCACGTAAGTGTCATCTGTCATCTTCATTACTTGTTATTGAGAAATATAAAATGTAAGTTCAGAAAGACGACGCTAACGAACAAACAATATTTTGATAACTCGTTCGATGTTATTGAAAAAATGTATATATATATATTTTTTTTTTTCTTAGTTCTTTTGTTTTTAATTTTTGTGGTTGAAATTACAAGTTTGATTCAAAATAAAAATGTGTATGAAGTCATTGAGAAACTTCATGTTTCTTGTCCTTGACCAAATACCAATACCGCCTGTTCAGTCAATAGGAAATCGCTGCAAACGAAAGTGATTGATCATGTCCATTCCTACACACGTCGTGGTCTTTAATTGTTGAAGTCATAATCCGGTATCACGACAGTAAAAATTAATTACTCTGCAATCAGACAAATTTCTCCCGCCTATTTAATTGTTTCTTTTTTTTTTTTTTTTAACAATTTTCCAAGTGAAAATTCATAGCTGGTATTTTCGAAAGTTTGATTTCATAATAATGGAAAATTATTGATTAATCATAACGTAATTAATTAATTGATCTGATTAATAACATCTTACGCACGACTCATAAATACGGTCAGTCAAAAAATCACTTTTCAGGACTACTCAGGTTGCTCTTATATATATGATAATAAAATTGATAAATATTTGCAAAAGCATAAATCACGATTGAACAATAATTTTATTAACTTAATTGTAAGTTTAAAATAATGTAGGTAATATTTTGTGTTTAATGTCTTCTTTCATTTCAACATTAAATTATCAATGGCAATCATAATGTTTGCTACCTTTAATAACTCACGGGAATGCGTAGGTGCTCGCTCGAAGAAAACTTTCGTTACAAAGATGTACACATTGCGCACAATGTTATTGAGGTTATTGATCCGACCGATGTTTTCAAGAGTATAACATCCGTGTTCGTAAATCAAATTATCCGTGTTCGTCGCGATAATTCGATTCATCAAATTGCATACATCTTGCAAAATTTATAAAAGGGCGGAGTATTTGGTTCATTCTTCTTGTCGTACAATAATCACTACAGTAATTACTTTTTTTTTACCAAGTTAACCGAGTAATTAAGTACATTACAAAACTTTTATCTCACGCTGAACGTTGCAAATTTCACAGCATAGAATTTTTAGTCTACACGATCAATTTTCAGCTTGCTAACAGTCCATAAAGGACGCTGGTAGAATGCGTTTTAAAATATTTAATTTGATGATTGTTCAAGATTATATGCATGTTCAAGTTCATGTAAAGTTATTATTTGATACACTTAAATTAAGTTTAGTTATATTACAGGAATCAGCGGTATAGGGCTATTACATAAGAACAGTTAGTTTAATCGTGAGTTACAGTTGCAAAATCCAGTTTATGACATCATGCCAGAGCAGTGCAGTTGCTTAGCCACATAGAATTCTTGCTTGCAAGAACCATGTTTCAGGATTATAAATATCATTTTAATTAAAGCTGCGAAAGATTCATTCATTGTGATTCGAATTTCAAAACTATTCTAAACCACTTTTTTCTCCAATTAGTAGATTTTTTTTTTATTATTATTATAAAACACAAGCCTGTAAGAACATCGAGATTACATTGTCGATTGATGGATTAAATTCAGGAGAAAAAAGTCTGTGTTGCCTTTTTTGTTGCGAAAATATTTACATGGATCGAAATATTGCAATTAATAATGCCACACGTGTTTTGTCACCAGGAATGCTTTATTAACTCAGTTATGTCGCAAATATTAATTACTTACAATTTAGTATCCAATTAATACAACGTTTTTTCTTTGTTTATGTCAATTAAAAACTAATGTCGCGCACCGTTAATTATTTACGCCCTCAATTTAATAAAAACGTGTATAGCAGAATATATTAGCCAGAGACACATTTCTCGGGCTTTAATTTTTACAGATCTTTGAGACACACACCGTTATCGTTTGTGTGCGATATAGCTAAACAAACTGAATTATTTTAATGCATGAATAATTTTATAATTGAATTTGATTTCATATCGCAGATCCGATCCAGTCACGTAGCTGCGCATTTTATTCCAACTAATATACCGATAAGATAATTGTGCAAAATTTTCACCGCTGTAAATTCATTTAATTTCAACGGGGACCAATTGTATCCTATTGTTGTGAAAAGAATTCCATTGAAATACGCGTATTGATTTTGAGAAGTTTCAAAAGATAAGAATGACGATAAATTTCCAAGCATAAGTCTTGTTTACGAGCAGTTTTTGATAGAAGCAAATCCATATGTCTGAGGAATCTGGTCATTCATGACTAGCCAATTTCATAAATTAATATTCCCCGTCAATATAAAAATGTGAACGCAAATGCGCAAGTATTTGAAAGAATTTTTTGTTTTTTAATGCCTGTAAATAAAACTCGATTTAATCTTGAATATTGGAAATAAGAATCACATTTGTGAAATTAATGTCGTAAAATCGTATTTCAAATATCGAAGAATTTGTACAAAAAAAGTCTCTCATATTTTGTTGCTTATTTGAGATTCCGAGCACACACAGAATCAACAGAATCAGCAACAAGAGACCTCAGAGGCCGTGGCTAACGTTGAATTAAAACACACAGATGGACGATAGCACATAAGGAGACCTGAGAACGGGGCCCGATTTTGCATCTCCCGGTGTCTTCTTTCCCCAAGATGTATCTTTTTCTCCCGGCACGTTTGTGCTTGGTTCTTTTCTGCGAAAGAAAAAATGCACCTCGATCGAGATTCAATATCTGACTCACGGTGTTTCGGCTTGAAGAATTGAGTCACCTTATATTGCGCAAAATTAACGGTTGATATGAAATTATCATTTTGTTCATTCATTTAAGAGCAAAATGTTGACTCTCCAAGTTACTTCTAATTCGACAAAGCAAACTGTCACTTTGAAAGTTCATTTTTCTCCGACGCTTCTCATTAATTATGCAATAACCATGCAGCGTAAAAAAACCTTTGAAGCATAAAAAAAAAAAAGAACAGATTTCTCCCGTTTTGATCTTTATTTTAACATTTCGTTTCTCGTTGTTTTCGTTATAACTTTCCATCGCAGATTAAAATCCTAATCCAGTTCTACAGGTTCAGAATTTTAAATTGCAATAATTTTGTGAGGCTGCAGAATTTATAATTTCCTTGCGAATTAGACGAGTCAGTTAATTAGTATACGTTTACCGGATAAGATAATAATATACTGATAACAATAAACGGACGATTAAAAAAAAAAAAAAACGTGAAACTGATATGAGATGACTAAAAAAGTTGTCCCTCATTTCGGATTATTAGGTAATGAGATCGTGGATGGTCGAAATGATCCAATTAGGGCATTGATGTATGGTACGTCGGTACCGCGAATGATTTTGTTTTCTACGAAGTTCGAGATGGTTTGGACACCTAGGTGATTAATCGTCTACAGTATAATGAGGCCCGATAATGACCGACTTCAGACAACCTACCGAGGAAAGTATGTTCAAAAAATGATTTGAAAACACTTGATTCATTCATGTTCATTTGCTTGGCTCTACTTTGAACAGAAAGTAAATTCGTGAAATAACTTTTTTTCGATCAGAGCCTGATGTCGATGTTTAAGATGTTTTGTTCCCTTCGTTCTCTGGTGTCACAATTTCTCAACAGAAGAACAGATTGGACCTGCGAATCAGAAGGGCGGATGATGTTGTCGCCCCTGGTGTTGCTGTTATCTGAACACGAGAGGGCACTTACCCACAGCGATAACCATTTCTACTTTCGCCAAGATCGACTTAATCTCGGTGCCTTCCATTCGGTTGTTTGATCCACTGAAAACTCGCCCCGAACGGCCTCCTCATAATACGTTTCTCCATTATGACGGATGAATCAATTAAAATGCAATCGGCCGAATGCGGCGCTAAGATCGACTCCGCGCTGTGTTGATTAAAGAAATCTCCCGCAGGATAATGACAGTATTTTGGAGATTAAGTAATTACGCAGTTATGTCAAAACCGGTCCTCTAAGCAAACTTACGGCAAGCCTTAAATTCTTCCTAAGGACGAAGTTAACGCCGACGCGAGAGAACGTTAATTACCGCGCGCTGCTGTTCTCGGTGTCTTTAAAATTCCTCGATCAAATCGATTCGCGCTCGCTCCCGGTCTTCTAATCGACATAAATGCGAGTATCATTTTCTACCTCGGCATTTGCATAAACATCAGCGCGTCCAAGCCAATACGAGCCCATCAATGAAATTCACTTTCCGGTTCTCTGCAAAATTCGACAATTATTTGTGCCAAACATTTTTTTCTTTTTTTTTTTTTTTTTTCGGAATTAAATTAATTCAATTTAGAATCCCGTTTACAAAATTTGTCGGCAAGGAACTGATAACCGAGTTGAAGGCACAAAATGAAAAAAGAAGGAAACTGAAATTGGAGTTTATTTGTGGTTCGTCGCGGTTATCGGGGAAAAAATTGTGGGTGAGTAGATGACCAAATATGCAAGGAACGTACAAATGTGTTTGAAATCAATTTATTCAATCACGTGAGCGCGAGTTAATGGGCAACAAAGGCCTTCGAAGGTGCGAATCGATTTTTCCTCGGCAAGTAAAAGGAGCGTGGTCGTGGGCCATTAGGCGGCCTATCGCAGAACGGGAGCATAAATATGTCCCACACCTCGGCGGTAATGCGTCCGTAAGTCTCAGCAATCAGCCGCCCGACTCTCAATAGCACGTCAAATTGATTGACTCGATTCGATGATCGAGCTCTTCTCTTTTTGTGCACTTCATATAACGTCAGACGAATTTCGTTTGCTCTTCGTGCAGCGCAATTCTTCTTTCGACTTTTAATAGAGACATAATTCATTTCGCCCGACTGATACGTGACTGGGACGTGACTGATACGCAAATGGAAACATCAATAATGGCGAATAAAATACTCGGGCTTTCAATTTTTAATTAGTCCTCTTATCAGAGCGATTCGCAGAAAAAAAGGGACTCGGGGAAAGTGCTTGGAATTAAGACTTCAATTTCAAATCGTGCCCACTTTTATAATATCACCGAGTAATGCTCTTTGGCTCGCTATTTCCGAATTCAAAACAGTTCCAATCAAAATGTGAGAAGCCTTCAATCGCAAAAACGCATCTTTCAACCAAAATTGTTTAAATTGTTTCAACACAAAGCCGATCGAAATATTTTTCAACTTATTATAAATGAAAAATTTCAAAACTTGAACAAACTTTGTGACAATTTTTAGAATAAAAACACGTATGAAAATTTAAGACACTTCTGAATGGCAAAACTCTTTACCAGTGATATTACGTGTGATTGTGTGACGAAAAAAAAAGTTATAATTACGAGTTTGTTTGATTGATTGCATAAAAATTTCATTTCGAAACATGTTAACGAAGAAGAAAAAAAGTGAAATGCCAAAGAAATAAGATTGAATTTGAATAATTCTTTTCCACGGTACATATCGGTATTCAAAATAGATGTACAATAAACCATGTAAGGTGCTCGAGACCGCATAAGGGGAAGCTTGCGAAATGATCGTGCGAGTGAAATTCTTCTGGCATTGCTAATTCGCTCATTACTCTATGCAAGTTATCGGTTTTATTTGCATCGGTGGCAATTTTTGCCTTGGTTTATGTCTTAATAAAACAATGGCGCGATATAAAATGAAATCGCAACGGGATCAATAAATGAAACAATCCGGTTGAAAGCCGCGGGAACGGCGCGCGCGTAAGTCGAACGCGAGGAATTGAACGAGTTCTTTTCTCCCCCCCCCCCCTCTCTTTTTTTATATCGCCAGTTAGTAATGACTGTAACAGCGACTGCGACACCGGCGAGAATTTGTTGCCGTCTGATAATGATTAAAGTCGGTCACATGACAACGAATTAGCTCGTCGAAATAACAGATCTCGGGCGTATGTTTAATTAGCGTGGCTCGTTTCGTCGCTTGTACGGCGTGCCCGGTGAGCCGCACTTTCACTTCATAAATATTCACGCGAAATATAAGTGGACACGATTTATTATTGTTGATGCTAATTTTCATAAACGCGCAGCGCCCCCGATTATGAAAACGATGAACGAGAGAGGAGCCGCTCTTGTAACGACCCGAAGATGAACGAGCCGAAAATGAAAAGCACTTTGATTAACTGCCCTAATGATTGTTCCAGCCAAAGGAATCACAGCTGCGCATTCAACTAATTTCTTTTGCGTTTAACCTACTGGCGCACAATCGCCTTGATGCATAAGAAGGTAAATTTATCTTGTCGGGGCATCCTTATTTCATTCCTCGAATGCCTTCTCGGAGCAAAAAAAGAATGTTTTATATGTAAAAAATATTAATTAAACGTTCATGAAATTTAAAGCGACTATCAATTTAACGTACACTTCGTCATTTCGTCGGGTCTAATATGCGAATCCGTCATGCCGGCACTTCGAAAAATGACGCATAAATAAAACTCGCGCAGTCCCTCTCGTAAATACCCGCGCGCAATATGAGACATTTCTTTTTAATTATAACAACAGCAAAAATATAACGTTTACACTATATTTTCGTGTCTATCTGATAACTGGCAATGTCTCACGGTGACATTCTTCTATGTGATACTTTAAGGACACCCGTTAATCACAGTCAACGGGGGGAAGAGAACATTCCGTCCGTGAGAAGCGGACGAGTGCGCGAGCGAGAGGGAAACACAGAGCGAGCTCAGATGTGTCCCTGACAACTTACCGAGATAGGGCTAAGATATATAAAATTTATTGGCAGAATTTGATTAATGCTCTCGGTAACTCGGAATATATTCGCCCGAGCTTTTTACGTGTGCGATTGCTCGGTGTCGTATGGCGCGTATGCAAACTCGCGTGCGTGATTTTATTGCACTTTTTAATCGTTACTAATTACGCTCGGAATCGGGTTAATGGTGTGCTTCGTTAAAATTGCATGGAAACGACGTTTCAAAGACATTCGAAGCCCAATTCGGGCTTCAATGTTTGTCTTAGATAATTGATTTTTTTTTGTCCCTCTTTTGCGCGCGCCTTTCCTTTTTTCGTTGACGCGAAAAGAATTTGGATCAGCGTATTTATGAAGTGTCTACAACCTAAACAGGATGTGAATCGCAATGCTAGTGGGGAGCACGTTGCGAGCACGGTAGCGATAGCCCCGAGCTTCACCACGAAAGGCTCCTCATTATTTATCGCGATATCAACCTATATTCTGCGCAACGACTTGGGCATTACTTTTCGCCCCTTTTTTTCCCATTCTCAAAAACCCTCCTTGTCTTCGCAAAAATCACTACTTTGTTTCCTTCTCTCCATTAGTGTTACTTTTTCTTTTTCTTCGATTTTCGGTTTCTTTTTTTTTTTTTTTTTTTTTTTTTTTCTGTAGAGGTCAATAACTCTGGAATATTTTTTGATCAATTAACCAAGAACTCGCGCGAAGAGAGATATTCGCACGATTAAATTTATCGTGAAATCGCATATTTATTCAACGGAGAAGGCCAAATCGTAAAACGTAAGTTTTGTTACTAATAATAATCATGTCGAGTGTTGCGTTATCTGCAGTCATTCGTTTGGCAAACACATTTCGCCTTCTCCTCTCTACATCACATTCAATTTTCGTATAATCAGCCCCGGTTTTGGCCGGTGGCCATTTTCGCCGAATCGCGCGAGAGCTTATCGCCGCATCTCGAGGCCGATATTTTCGCCCCTCGCAGTTATAGATATACCGGCGAACAAATTTATCGATCCGTCGATCGATCGCCATGTCCACAGGTCATATCCCAAAATAACATCCTCCCCTTGATTATTTGGTCCCTGACGAAATGTGGTAGCTGTTATAATGGCGTATTAATCGTCGGAATGTATTGAAAAAATTTGGAACGTGATTGAATATTAAAGCTCCATCGAAAGCCAGCGATTATTCCAATTTTTGACGCTCAATGATTTATACGTTTTGACAGTTTTTCTTTTTTTTTTTTTTTTTTTTTTCGATTTTTGAACCCGGCTCGAGCAGCCGTTTTTGGGGCGCATGCGCCGTTGCGCGCGGCGATGAAATCATAAATTGGTGAACGCCGGCCCGCCGGCACTGATTGCAAGCAACCAATAATTATATGCTAATATAAATGGGGTAATGCATGAGAAGGAGCGGTCATCGGTGCAAAATGTTTGAGCGAAATGTTTCCTAGCGCGCATATTTTCATCGTCGCGTCGTCGAGTTTCGTGCTGCTCGCGTCTATGACAAATCGCGGTTAATTAATAAAGCGCAATCATATTTTGTTGCGCGTGCGCACACGGGGTCGAACAAGAGCGGAAAGAAAAAGGCATGATAAAGGGCGCAGCGTGGAACAAGCAGGAAATAAACGATACGGGAGACCGAGACGTAATTTATGAATATGTACGTTGAAATTGCAAATAAAGAAAGTACAAATTTATAAACGATGACCACCGGTCGGTGGATGGAACGCGCAGAATTCTCTAGCCCTGGTGTGTACGAATTGGCCGAGGCACGGTTAATCAACCTCGGTCGCGACATTTTGTCGACAAGATTAACGTCATTAAAGCCCTTCGATCGCGCGAATACTTTTAAAATCAAAGCGTCGAAAAGTCTGATTCGTTTTTCGAATTGAAATTTATATTTCAAAAAAAAAAAAAAAGAAGAGGGGCGAGAGGTAAGGCGAAGCTGTAAATTTTTATCCAACGGTCGTAAATTATTTTCAATGTCGCAATGTCATTCTCGAAATTCGTAACTGCAAGAAAGTAGCGCCGAAATTCCAAATGAATATTTTAAAACTACTACGTGTAAGGCGCGTGATTTGAATATTATATACAAGGCCCCGGTTGGTCGTAGAATTTTAAGTGCTTAGTGTGTATAGAATGTTGCGTTTCGTTTCAATTATTATAATCCAAAATTTATTCCCCCCGGGGATTACGAATCCCAATGGAACACGGTAAATCACTTTGTATATGTTCAAAAATGAGTGTGTACACGAGGGGACAATTGGCAGTGTGTCGCGCCGGAACCGAGAGAGATGCTGCTGCTCCGCAAGATCGAGCAGAGCGATTAATTTTAGTGATCGTGGCGCGTTTCTTTTTTTGACCAACACGAATTCCGGGAATTCCGCACCCGAACGGCTCGTTCATTAATTAAACTTATTAAACTCGAAACTTTTCCTAATATTAATTTCCGTTATTCCGTCGCGCAATAATTCTTAATGCAGCCTTCCGGATTGTCAAGCGGCCGAAGCCATGCCGTCTGGCGTACGAACGAGGACAAAAAAATTGCCCATACAATGGAGTTGTTGTTGTCAGACTTAATTGGCACCTGAGAGAAGCTGGTAAAATAAAAATAAAAAAAAAAAAATCACATTCCCCGCTCATTTTCTCCGAGGTTTGAATTTTCCCGACATATAAATGTTTGCATGATCGATAAATTGCTAACTGCAAGGCGGGTCTCCGATCAACGGAATGGGGATAAATTTTGATAACACCGCGAGAGGTGTCCGGCTCGCGTGTGAGCGCTTTCTGATCAAATTGAAGGCGACAGTGGGATACGCAAGACGGTAATAAATTAATCGCAGTATATTAGGTGTGCGATAGTTTCTACGCGTTATTGGGGCGACGCGATTATTAATCGGCACGATCAACATCGGCGCGATGGGAGACGCGCCGTTGCGTGCCCCGGACCAATAATCGCAACCGGTATGCTCGTAATGCAAGATAGGTGTGACGACTCGGATTTTAAATTCTTCCCAATGTTGTTTTCCTTTTTGTTCAAACTCGTATCAATCAGGGTTGATCGTACAAAAATGTATATGAGATAGCTGCGAATTAATTACACACTCTGCTTCCCGTTACAGAGATAATAAATCCGCTGATCGTGAAACATATTTGCAATCGCGCAGGAGTCAGCGCGTTGTATCGGCCTGTCATCGCGATTCAATCTTGATTGAGATTTGAAATTTCGGTGCCAACAAATGTATCGCGGAGTAAAGTTTCGTTGCATCTGGAACGGACGGCTATCTTAATCGATGACCCCTTCGGTTTAACTCGTGCGCCGGTGGCGCTGACACGTTGATCGGCTCGACTGCACAGGAAATCGAAATTCTCGTAGCCATTAAGCCGGCAACATCTTCAGCGAAGCGGTTGCGGCTTATAATGAAATGATTTCGCAGCAATTTTAATGCCGAGCAATTATGAGCGAGCGAGAGGGGGACAAGGGCAGCGGAGAGCTGATAATTCCTCGGATCTGGTTATCGAGTGGCAAATTAGCACGATGCTCAGCCTCGGTGCGATAAAAATGTTGCATAACTTGTGGCCGAGATCGGCTGAGATATTGCGAACATCCCCATAGAAAATCAACGTCAGCCCGTGTGAAGAGCCGTTGCATTAAGTAAGAGCCGGTGGCGGGGGCAGGAAGCGTCCGAGGGATAACCTCTCGCATTGACGGACAGCTCTATAGTGCTCGCTCGGTTGGTAGCATTGTGCAGCCATCCACGAACGACTGGTCACTCCGCGGACGCGACGTGCATTACGTCATCGAGAGGGAGAGAGAGAGAGAGAGAGAGAGAGAGAGAGAGAGAGAGAGAGAGAGAGAGAGAGAGAGAGAGAGAGAAAGAAAGAAGTTTGAATTAATGAACTCAGGAAGATCGTTCCCCTGACGGAAGAAAAAATGCGCTCTAATGAAATGATTTTTTTCTAGTTACACAATGTTGCGATATTTGATAACTGAATTAGATCACAACCATGAGGACTGTCACATCTGAGATTTTAACCGTTCCCGTTTATTCGCCCCAATTTGTGGACAAATGATAAAACCAACTAAAAAAACTCAACTGATATTCATTTTGCGTCGCAAATATTTCACAGTCTACTTTTTAATCGGTCTTTCATTAAAAATTTGTACCCTTCTTATGGTTTGACTCGCAAAAACAGAAAGAGTTGTACCGCTGTTGAATTTATATTCATCCAAACGGAATACACAACGAGCTAATTGTACAACGTGCAATGCACACCCGCGGTGACTCACGTACACCTGAGATAGTGGAGAGTGCGCGGCACGCACACCACACACTCGCTCGCGGCCGTGCGTGTAGTTCAACAACCACGAGGCAGCCGCGAACGATCGCGGAGAAATAATTTGATAGGCATTTTCTGCACGGAGACCGATATACAGTCTCGGGATTTTCTGGTTTTTCTCATGCCCGGCGGAAATGTCTTCTTTCCCTTTGGTGATTAAGTTCTGATTTAAGCGACGAGTGTGTTCGCTTATTCATACTACAGAGTTCGGTGTTATTTCTTGCCGGTGCTTATGAGCGACCGGGGAGAGTAACAAAGACGCACGCGGATCAGCGACGACTGTCAAGTGGACGTTGGCCGGGAATGCGCCGGGATATAGCTACTCGGCTTACTCGACCAACAGCTCTATCCGACCAGTCTGCGGGACAAAAAGCACCGGTCACACGCATCACAACGCACGGGACGCAAGGACGCGACGGCGCAACGAAAAAGCATCCTTAGATCTCGCTTTCGTGTAGAATAGATTGAGCTGCGCGCGCAAAAAGCCCCACAGACGAGTCTCTCAAAAACGAGCATCAGAGAAAATGTTACCCGATCACTGTTATCGGGTATTGTACATCTTTATGTATCGCGCCGGCCATGTTATACACGAGTGCCGGCAATTTGTTATTATAAATGATACAAGGGTTTATTTACGCGCGCGGCTTCTGAGGCCAGAGACCGCGCGCGCGACGACCGCTGAGGCACGCCGCGATTATTCATCGCTAATGAAAAAATCAATTTATTAACATTACGCGAGGCCGGAACAAATTAAAATTTTTTGTTTTTTCTTTTCGCCCCGACACCAAATTTATATCCATAATGTCCGTGCAGCCCTTCATCTTCCCTCGGCCTTTCAACGCTCGCGGGCCGCGTATAAAAGTTCGCATACCAGATACGCACCGTCGCTCGCGAGAACGCACGTTCGATAATTTGTACGCGTTCGGAAGAGCCGAGCGCGTCAACGCACCCAACCGGGCCACACGCCCTGCTCCGATTAAAATACCTATAAACTTCATATTACGCAAACAAACGAGCCGGTCAGGCTTTAGGTTTAAAAGCACGCGTCGATTTGCATCGAGCCGCAAAAATTGTTTTGCGTCGCGGTTCTCTAATGAACGCGAGGTGCAGCTCTCAGTTGTTTTTTTTTTTTTTTTTTTTTGTTATATTCTTTTCCCCTCCGAGACTTGGAATATTCATTAAATTCGAGGCAGAAAGCGTGGAGTTCGAATGACTCGAGTAAAAAGACTCGTTGAAACAAGAGCACCGGTCCGTTCTTGGATTATGTTTCGCCTGTTCAGGCCGATTGAAATGGATATTCCCTCCGAGAACCTTGAGAAGAGAAGAAAACTATTACCACGGTGAATTCAATTAAATTAACTCTTTACTGTCTGCAAAGGTTCACATTAAATAAACAGTATCCGACAATTTCTTCGAGCCAAAACTTGTTTCTTATTTATTCTTGGGTTTAAAATTTTTGATCAGATTTTATAAATGATAAAAAAAAAAAAGAAAAATTAAAAAAGAAACAAACAAAACAAAACGTTAGTCATCGTTTGTTTTACATTTTTCAACGTGGCGAAATGTTTCGACATGAGACTTGAGGCCCCGAAGGAGGTCCGAATTAGTTTTGCCAGTTGCAGTTGCAGTAATTCATTAGTATGATTGTTTGAAGGAACAGCCACGTTTTCCTGCGCGCATTTGTCTTTGCCATCTCCATTTGATGTCGACAGAGCAAGAGAGAGAGAAAACGCTTGGTAAATCGAGCTTACTTCAGCAGGTCCACTGACGGCAGTGCTTCTTCAAGGTGGTAACAACGTTGAAGGGGAAGTTATTTGGCTGGTCGCCTGTAAATCATTCCACACGGACTTCTGCTTTATTATCTTGAGTCCTCCTCATTTCGCAGTCCTTTTTGCTCCATGCTCGGCTCCACGCTGCATCCCTGACGAGGAATTTGACCGAGCTCTTTTCCTGATTGCGCCCCTCGATTTGGCCTTTTTATTGTACCATCTCAGATAAACCAAACTGACCAGGCTTCTTTGTTCCCAGCTCGATTAGGTCTCAGGAAGTAAAGTTCCGGTTTCAGTTACAAAACCAGAACGATCAGAAACAAAAAAAAACCTGATCTCGACTTAGAAAATCAAACTATAATTCAAGAGTTGACAAATTGAAAAAGTGGCAGTTTTATCTAATCAAACTTAAATTACGCCTTAAATAGTTAGTACAGGTTTTTTTACCTTTTGAATTGAGTCACCGTTCGATGACAAACGTTTTCGAAATACAGGTTCGATTGAAACGCTGCTGGATTTTTTTTTTTTTTTTTTTTTTTTTTTTTTTTTTTTTTTTTTTTTTTTTTTTTTTTTTTTTTTCATTTAATTTTTCTCCAGAATCGTCAAGAGTAGTTTTGCACATCTGGAGATATGAGATAACCGTGGTATTTTTTTTTGTTTCATCTTTCTTCTCGTATGAAGAATATATTCCAAGCACGATTAGATCGTTGCAAAGATACTTTGTGAACTTGAATTTAGGACTCGATGCATTTTCTATTCAAACTACGTCTTGGCTCCGGTAAAGCTCAAAAAGAACGATGACGAATCGTTTCGCAACAGACTGAATATTAAACTTCTCCTTCCATCTTGGTAACAAATAAAGAAAATAATTTGAAAAGATAAAAAAAAAGAAATATAGAATTTTAATTTGAAATTATAATTGATGTACTAAGATTATTTTTATTTTCAGGTACATGCAACCGATCCTGACTGTGGCGTGAACGCCATGGTAAACTACACCTTAGCAGCGGGCGGATTCGCAAGTCAATGGCTATTCGTACGCAGCGACACCGGCGAGATCTGTGTGAAATCTCCACTGGACAGAGAAACCGCACCATTCCTGGAGCTCCCAGTCATTGCTACCGATCGAGGTGAGTTCGATTGCAATTTCATTGTTTGTAATATCTAACCCGATAAGGCCTTGTATTAACAAAGAAGGTAATCGGGCGATATCACGATATGCATTACACACGTATCCTTCTGGTAAATACCTGAGGACAATTCGTTGTAACTCACGAAGGGGGAATTGAATATATATCGCGGCCGAAAAATATGTTAAAGGCTCGGCCGCCCCATTACATAACGCGGCGTTACAATGCAACTTCCGTTTCGCTCGATGGATTTCCTTTGTGAGAGAGAAGCTTTCGCGTGTTTTTGTCGGGCAAATAAAAAGTTGCTCGCGAAATATATATAAACGGTATGGGAAACTAGAAGCGGGATAGGATATATCGGCAGCTTCTGATCTGCTCGGTAATGGCCTGTATGATTTATGTCGCGGGCTGTTGATTGTCATGACTCTCTGCTGCAGCTGAAATTCGTTCGGGACGAGATGAAGCACAATGTTCGGACCGATTTGCATACCAGATTCAGCCGATAGTGTCACTGCTGTTTATAAATCAGCGATCAAACGCTGATTAAAGAAACGTTCAAATTACTTCGCAATATCGGGAGATTTAACTGAAATGTTCGTTTTAATTTATTTGCATAATAACAAACAAACTGATGGACGACTCTACGCCCTGGTGTTCCGTTAAATTCGTAACTGCAAAAAATGAATTATGCAATCTCCGCTAATCACCAGCTGAATCTACTCAATTTACAGATATACTATTTTAGTAACAAAACTTACGTCTTGCCTCACATTTTTAATTGCTTGAGAACCAAAAAAATTCAATCATGTAGCAAATTATTTTCACTTTATCGTCTAAAGAAAAATTATAAATACAAAAATGACTTTTGTACAGAAGCTTTACTTTAAAACAAAAAAAAAAAAAACATAAAAATCATGACCGGAGAATGTATACTTTCGAGGAAGAGAAAAGTGTAATATCAAACAGAATCCTTATCTCATTTGGAGATAAATCCGATGCAAAGTACTGTTTGCAGTGTCGACGTATTAGCGATATTTATCGGGACGTATATCCTGCCCGTGGCGGTGTTTATAGAAAGCTCTCTAATACCGAGCGATTATAAATCACTCTTTTTCGCGAGTGGACGATACGCACGTCACAGAGGCGGCATTGTTGGCACACGCAGAAACAATTGACCGCCGATAACGAGAGAGAGACAATCACGAATCGCGCGCGAACGTTTGCAAAACGATATACCGTAAGTGACAATAGAGCACCCGACGCGTCATCTAGCAATCCAGTGAGCACTTATACTTTAGCACTTCTCGCACGTACAATGCCACAATGGGAAATTACTATTGCTGTAGGAACTAGTTGAGATGAATTATTGGATATTGTATTGCAAATATAATAATGCATAATGGGAGCTGAGAACCGCGCGGCAGCTAATAGTCGTCAAATGGTCTTTGTGAATGGGGCCCCGAGATAAAAAGCGAGCTCGCGAAATGTTAATTGTGACAATTATGACTGGCTATTGGTTGTTTGCTTTGTGCGCTCCAGAGAGCCAGTGAATTACTATCGTACGGTAATGGGGGCCTTATATTTCGCAACTGCGAAATCGAAGATAGGCAAGCTATGTTAATTTCACTTCATTGAATCAAACAGTAATGGAACAAAAATAAAAAGGGACGGATTTTCAATTGGCCGGGGTTTAATGACACAAAATATCTCTGATATTCATCAGGCTTAATGAAAGGAGACATAATTTCAGCATAACAATGCGCTAAAAGCCGAAAGTGCAATTTACAGCTGCTGAATTAACGCGCGCAAATTGCACGTACCTTTAACCGAACAAAAAAAAAAAAAAAAAAAAAAAAAAAAAAAAAAAAAAAAAAAAAAAAAAAAAAAAAAAAAAAAAAAAAAAAAAAAAAAAAAAAGAAAAGAAAAAAAAAGTTACGAGAAGAAGAAGGATATCCCAAAACATATTAATATTCTCCGCAGGCTCGACGAGAGAGAATTATTACACTTTTAATGTAACAATCATTCGATGCTCTTTTACAATCTTGTATTTCAAACGCATTGAAATTTAGGATGATTGCTGTAACGGTGCTGCTTAATTTCATCTCTCTCTTCCGTGTGCGGATCGGCAATATCGCTGTTCGGCATGTACCGCTACGCATAACTTTTGAAAGGTAGAAGGCCAGGCTGTCAGACTGGCGGGCCTCACTTTTGTTGGCCCGTGTGTAAGCGTTATTAGCGCGGTGTGTGTGAGTGCGCAAGCGCGAAAGCTCGCTCGAAGACGGTATCAGAGAGGTGACTCTATTGACACCGGCGCTATAAATCTCCGGAACTGAAACACCCACTGACGTCATTGTCCGCTCGCGAAAAGGGACAAAAAGTCGGCGTGGCCCCGTAATGCGTGAACGATACGCGATATTTCATCGATGCGATAAAATAAAAAGTGCCATTACGCGTTGCACATTTTTGTCCAAGTCAATTTGTATGACTGATATTATGAGCGCCGTCGGAACATTAATAATCGGCATTACCGGCATCGACACGCGAAAAATTCGAGCGCGGACATATTTGCATTTGCCATCGGCCGTGAGACGCGACGCGCCTCAAAATATACGTTTTGGCAGGGTTCAGCGACTCTCGCGCGCGGCAAAGGCCAATGTCAAGTGTTCGGTAGGACAACGACGCCCCGGCCGGGCGCGCATGACGCATGACTCCAATGACACTTGCACGCATAAATCACCGTGCGGTCAGTGCCGCGCGAAATCAACTCCATAAATAACTATGAATTACGGGTGTAAATCGTTTAAACATCGGATTACCTATTTTACATACGGCTTGCGCGATATTAACGCGCCGACGCCGCCGCGAGAGGGAGACTTCTTTCTACTACCATGCCAGTTGTCATCATTAGTATAATGCATTATCGAACGCACAAAATAGTTTTACGAAATGAATTGCCCGATTGTCAATAAATCTGTGTCCCGCGCCTGAATAAACAACGACCGAGGCTTAACTCTAGGACACGACTATAACTTTTAAACTACTTCCAACGACAGTCACTTTGACTGATGCAAAATCTTATTTATTGTTTAAATACTAGAAAAAACAAACAAACAAACAAACTTTATTTTTATTACGTTGGGTTTTATGTAAATGAAGTACTGTCTAGAATTGTAAAAAATTGAAAGTCAAAAAAATCGGTGAAATGCCTCGGTTATTCTAGTGTTGAATAGGCAAATTGTTTGAATGCTATGGCAATCTGAATGGTAGTGATATTTTTATATTTATCATTGGAAAAAAAAAAAAAAAAAAAAAAGAAAACCTACCGCTATTCTGAAACTCTAAGTCAGCTAGCTCGGCTTTTTGACGGGGAAGAAATTCGCATAGACATCTGGTGCATCGTAAATCAGGCGCCATCAAAGGCTAAATGTTTCACTCGCGTAACAATCTCGATCCGCCGATACGTAAAGTCAGCCCTTAATCGAATGTAAGCCGAGAGAGCAGATGCCGCGATAGTCAAGAGGGGCCCTGGCGGAATATTTTCACTTGAAATATTGCGCTCGGGTGTATGAGCCCGGCTAAGGAGGAAGCAGATGAAGGCGGAGAAGAAGAAGAGTCGTTCGCGCCGACGTGCGGAGGAGGCGCGCCGGACCCAGCAGAGAAAGGAGACAGATCGCGGGAGGAAGAGGAAGAGAAAAAGGGCCGGCTGATTGGGTCCGAAAAAAGGCCCGGGAACGCGGCCTCCGCTGATTTATATCCACAGGCTCCGGGCGACCTCGTGAATCCGTTGTACATGCGGCTAATACCCTGACATTATTTGGCTCCGTAAGCAGATTCGGCCTCAATGAAATAAAGTTAATCGCCCAGGCATGCAAACATACCGCTGATGACACGCAAGTGCACAGCTCAAATACACCTTAATTTTGATATTTTAAGCACTCTGCTGAAAGGGCATTATGCACTCTGTATGACAAATGCCAGCTTTTCATATAATATGTTTCAGCTCAGCTCTCGTTCGAACTTTCACTCTGGCCATAATTTATTACCGCTGAAATTCTAATGTCAGAGATTAGGAGATGAGCTCGAGGGCCGTCATTATAATAAAAGTTCCCTCTGTCTATAAGCAGGCTTCTAATATAATTTCATAGACGTGTTTAATTTTCGTCCGACATAAAAAAATGAACGCTCGATTATTAAGGCGCCAAATTTCACGTTGATCTAATGCGAAAATTTGTTTGATTTCAGGTGGTTTGAGCACAACGGCGATCGTGAGGGTACAAGTGATCGAGGTAAACGATAATCGTCCAATTTTCTCGCCACGCAAATACAATGTGACGGTGCGCTCGGAGAGTCTCACAAACGAGCCAATTTTGCGAGTCTCGGCTACCGATTTAGACAGCGACCTATTCGGACAAGTGACTTATCGCATATCTAACAACGACGACGGAATATTTCGCATTGATAGGAAGACCGGCGAGATCAGCGTCGCGCGCCCGAGCTTGATCTCCCAGTCGACGTTGTACGAGCTCAATGTAACGGCTACCGACGCCGCGGGCCTGAAGAGCGTGATCGACGCCGAGGTCAGGATAAGCGTGTCTTCATCGGGCCACAGGATCGCCACCTGCGAGAAGCCCCGCTACGTAATCAGCGTCAAGGAGAGCGTCCCTCGCAACACCGTGGTGGGTGGTATCAAGGATGCCAGAACAACCTCCATTTCCGGTAAGTACCCATAACCTCGTTCGATCGGTTCACTTAATGTATTGCCTGATCGAAATTTATGAACCTTCGTCCCGCGAAGCGTTACTAAAAGGAATCAAGACCGTTACGTTACAAGCACACCAACTAGAACGGCTAATTTACCAAAAACTTGATTAACATTTTTTCTTTCTTATACCACCATATAAATATATTCGTCAGAAATTTCTTTCAGAGACGTGCAAGCCCCAAAATACAACAAGGACTTTTGTTTAGAAAAATCGTTATACATTTCACTTTGCTACTTTTATATTTTCAGGTGACCTCGGATTAGACAAGCGGGGTCACCGCGCGCAAGTTTGGATTATAAATAATCCAAGTGGTGGAATAACAAGCAAGATTGTTTCGAGTTTCCCTCGGGTTTGCAGAAAGAGCGTAAACGTATTCCATGCACGGCGCTACCACGGTTACCACAGAGCGTCACGAGAGGGTACGAAGAACGCCTACATGCTGCTCATCGCACGTGTGTGGCAGCACAAAAGACGCGCGTCCTACGTACCCTGACCCCTCGATATTCCTCGATGCCCATGTAAATCATGCGAGCGGACCTATTCAGCCACCGCGCGCCAAGTGCAGCATTCCAGGCTCTCCTTTGGTGTCTTACTCACGATCCTCGCTCCGGACCGTGTGTAAAACTGTGCTTCATTAGATGCGCAAATTAGATGCTCCCTGTATTTAAATGTAGTCTTTCGTTGCGAAAGGTTCTGCTGGGCTGCACAATTATTGTAATTTCACAGTAATATCGGAAGGTCCGGGTTATAAGCAGCGGCGCGATGTCGGCCGAGTTAGACATCTCGGTAAACGTTCATCGGGCGGAAAAATGTGGAATTCATTTCGTGGGGAGGAGCTGAGCGTATCCGTGTTTCCACACCGAGTGTACATCTGATGCAAGATACTACGCGTCACGATCCGCGCGGCCATAACTGATACGCCGCGGAGGAACGTATCCATAAGCAAAAGTTCGTGGTTCGGAGAGCGCGCGAGTAGTTTACACGGCCCCGGCTTTACCGGTGGTCGCGAATCGTTATAACTTCACCCTAGCGAGCGCGGGTCGCTATTCAACATCGCCTCCTGTTATTTCTACAAGATCTGCCTGTCTACTTCCTCTTTGCCGCAAACTAATCAAAGCTCCTTGTAAAAAAATAGGAGGAAGGATATAAAAGAGGGAATAAACAAAAATGAACGGCGTGCGGCTGAAAAGTATAAATGTTATGCAGCGATGATTTATACGATGAATAAAAAGAAGAAGAACAGAACGTACAGATTTTCGAGGTAGAAAAAAAAATCGACAATGATCGATGCGAGAAAGTTGGTCCTTGAGATAAATAGCGGTCGGATCACGCGTCATCGGCGATCGTCGGCGCTGAGGATGAATGTGTCTTGGCAGCGGGTCTCGCAATATTTGACATCCGGCAGCCAATCAGATTATCGGATCAAGTTTTGACCGCGCGAACGCGCGGGCTCTCGAGATGAATGGCATGCGCTTATGTTTTGCTTCATTAAGCCATATCGATCTGGCGAATAAAAGTCAGAGAGTTTGTTTCGCGTGAACAGCGCGCCAGGGCCGGGAGGGTTTGATTCATTTAACGTGCTAGGCGAGGCTGTAAATCAAGGCCCCGAAGTTGGGAACGCGAAAATAATGCTGCGAAAAGGAGGGTGCCCGGATTCCGAGCCGCCATTGTCCCCCGTAATTTTGTTTCATTCCTGCTGCTGTCTCTTCTTTGAACTTACAGGCGCGCTCTTTGCATACACTTTAAATATCGTCGCAATGTGCGCGCGCCGCTGCAGATGAGACGAATCGCAACAAAAGGAATGTGTTTCGTGGCCGCTGCGAGAGAAAGAGAGAGAAGGAGCGAGAGAACTGGAACCAGGTGGCGGAGACATCTCTTTTTCGAAATCTTAACTGAAAAGGAGTTTTAATATAAGAAAGGCCGCGTTGAATATAGATGGAGAATTTATTCAAATCGCACCTGTGTCTGCGCTATGTTTGCAATTAAACATTTAATTTCATTAAACATTTTGTTATTAATAGCCGGCGTTCTGAACACGACCAGCCACTTAACTATTCGTCGTCAGGGTATAATGATATTAATTTCAAATCATGCGAACAAAACGAACCGAATCCGCCGAATTTTTGGCGACTTCTAGAACTTTTTTTTCTCTCTTTTTTTTTTTTTTTTTTTTTTTCATCGATCCTCAACGACCTTGTGTGCGAGAGCCTGCAATGAGTTTTTAATTTCACCCCAAGATTCGAAACAGGTTTCGAACACTGCGTAATCGTTGTTTATATCCGTCATTCCGATACCGAGGCACGTCACAAAATAGACGAAAGCGACTACAAAACAACTTCCAACATTTGTATCGGAAAGGTGAGTATACCCGGCACCAGGATAACGACAAATGAGCTCTCCGTTAATTGGCCAACCATTCTCGAGCACCGATTATTACGTCGTCCATGTAAAAATAACCTCTCAACTCGTACTTTAGTCCGTGATAATTTTAATCCACCAGTTTAATAACTTATTATCCGCTCGAGAAACCGGCGCTACTAGTGCTAGGATAAAAAAAATCTTAAACCCTGGAATGTGACTAACAAATTGATCCGCTCTAATTTTTCACCGTTATCACGTATCTTTGACCTTTGTCCTTATACAATGTTGATCAACAATTTACGTTCAATTGCTGATCATTTAATTATTTTTTTTTATTTTGTTTCTTATGACAAGTAACAAAATGAATCGCAGTAGTTTCATTTTGTTAGTCGCCATATCACGATGTTAAGATAAAATGAAACGGATCGTCATTTGCACGATATAACATATCTGAGGTAGGAACAATTAAACCGAGATGAGGGTGTAATAAATGGCGACGAGTTATGATATTGAAATATATATACAAATTGAATGTAAACGGGTAACTGTTGAATAGAAAACGGGGGTTTAACAATAAATAACAGTGTTGTAATTTAATGGGTATAACGAGCGGATCTAATAGCGTCGATGTATAATTTAGCCTTCAAGTATCTGCGCCATATCGTCGTCGATCCTCTCGGTTTATCTCAGCCGTTATGATCAGCGTTTAACCATCGCTCTAAGAACAAGCCTCCATCCTCAACTACCTCCTTCCCTTCGCAAATATAACTTTCTTGGAGAAAATTTGTCGAAACAAAAGCCATCTTAATAGGCAAATCGCGTGTTACTCACACTGTAATTTTCATCCGAGACCACACCGGGAGAGAAAACTGACAATTTCACGCCTCTTGAAGATCCTTCCAAATTAATACTTTCCCATCTGTTTTCCCGCAATAATCGTCATTTAATCTCTGCCTTGAAAAAGATGAAATGAAAAAAAAAAAAAAAAAAAAAAAAAAAAGTTTTCTCTCCTTTTGTAACGCATCAAGAAGCGAGACAGTTTGAGACTACAAAAATATAAGAGGATGGTATTAAATGGCACGCGATTTTGCGATGCGTTGAAGTTTGAATGCCGCGAACCGAACGTCAGCAGGGCGATCTCGTTAGGCGGTTTCCGTTGCCAAGCAACGTGTCGGATATCATTTTAATTTATTTCTGGCCTCGCTTGGGAGTCGCGGGGCTTATTGTCGCCGGGCATTGTCTTGTCCTTTTCGCCAGCTTCCACGGCTGGCGACCCCTCGCGAGAGGCCGTGTTCGTGGATTCTTCGCTATGCCGTTTATTTAGCAACGAGCTGGTCGCTCTATGAAAAAGAAAACGATGAAAAATAAAAAGTCAACGAAGTACAATGTTCAGCACGCGAGACATGCGTTAAGCAGTGTGCTCGGTGCTTCGCTGATTACCGGTGTGCTCGATTGGAACAGCTCTTTGTGCATTCAAGATCCTGGAAAAGATACCCGGGGGTGTCGGGCACCGCTGACTTTTTTTTTTCCTCTCTGCCTCAGTTAAACAACAATGCGAAATTATAAACGAATTTTTCGTCGCGGATGATGAATTATTCATCGATGATTACAGATAAAGGGCTGCTATTGTTGCACTGACGTCTGTTTAAAGGCCGAGTCATTTGAAATTGAAATCTTAAGGACGCGCGGTGTATGAAGCGGGAGCGAACGTCGTCCCCCGTGTTAATCACTGATATTTAATCAGCCGATTGTTTTACGCGAGCACACAGTGGCTGCTGTTGCATTTATATATAAGCGATATCCCTTCGAGCTTATACGAGCGAATAAATATGTATATATATACACATATATATGTGCTACGTGTGCATATAATATAAGCCTTGGGTGATTCGAACGAGCGAACCAAAATGCGAGCGGAGATTTATGTCTCATGCGACTGTCAAATCCTTCCTCGCCGGCCCTAAATCAGCGCGAAGAAAGAAAAGGAGCGTCGCCGATTGTGCTACACCGGTAATAGTCGCTTTCGTTTGGCATTTCGCGAATCGGCACGCACATCAGCTCGTTGGAAAAATGTTTTTCAACCCTCTCTTTTCCAAGTAGCGTTTTTATTGCTGAGAAAAAAAAAACAAAAAAACAAAAACTTGCGAGGAAAATTTCGCTCGCTTCTGACGTAAACGAGCTTGCGCGTCGTTTATTAGACGGTTGCTTTTAATTTTCGTGACGTCGACGTGCGCACGTAAGTCACGCTCGCCGCTGACAATAGCAGCGACCACATCCGCAACGGCTGAATGCTCGCGAGGACGACGAACAAACGCGCCGATTGAGCAACGAAGAAAATCAGATCCGCGCAAAGAGATAGCATGAAGGAGACTCTCCGTTCAGAGACAATGAACGGCCGTAACTAAACCGTCGCTTTTATTTACTTTTCCATCCGAAAGCAAATTTATGGACCCGCTATCTATTCGTTGCAGCAATTGAAGCAGCTTTTCTCTTTTTCTCATTTTTATTTCTGCCGATTTTCGAAAATCGACGAAACTAAAACTTTTCTCATTTGTTCTCGCGCGTACTATCTCATATATATTTCTCCGCGTTAATTTATTCAGCCGATAGATATACATTTGAGACCCTTTTTCTCAGGATCGGTAATCCTGCGGGTAATGAATCGGCTCAAGTCACTGCGCCGTGCGAAAACGCGCCGACCGGTTATGAAAAAGCGGCGCTTATATATTTATGCCATGCCGGCTAATTAGAAATAGTGCAACGTGAAATCAGCCAGTAAATTCTGTCCGAGCCTCGTTGTCCGAGGCAAAAATGACGACCTGCAGATTTTTGCGGGTATATAAGCAAGGCCGAAGTAAATTACAATTACACGGCGGCAGAGCAAGCGCTAGCCGACGCGTTAACACAAAAAGGCTGCCGCGCGTTTAATTACATGGATACATATCACCCCGATGGAAACGACATGAATTGATTTTCATATAATGGAAGAGACACAAGCGTCACAACGAGATTATAAAGCGCCTGGCACATTTTTTTCAAACCGATCTCGTATTATTGGTTCGTTTTAGATCGTACAGTATAACGATCAAAATCTTGATCAAATTGTTCCGATCAATGAAAGATAAGTGAGCAGAGATTTTTTTTATCCCTATCAGGCACAATTTTTTGTACACCAATTAGGCCCATTAATTGAATACGAAAGATCGGTTTTTCTGGTTCGTTTTGTGAGGTCACGCAGGTTCAAAGTAGTCGATCATCCATCACGGAGGATTCGCACAAAGGTGCGCAACCCTGAAAATGACTGGATCCGGGTGTGCAGCCATCAGACACACGCAATCCCTGAGAATTGGGACGAATTTCGCACCGCTCGTTTTGCATAACCGATTATTTATTAATCACGGCGTTTTAGCAAAACGATGAACAATCATAAACGCACGTGCATATTAAATCCCCTCGTGCAACCGATATAAATTATCCGCGCGATCGTTGATGGTTCGGCGGCCGAAAAACCATACTCCTCATCTCGGCCGGTTCATTTTTCAGGGCATACCGATGTTAATGGGCCTTAATCGTGGGGCGACGATTTGTTTCTCGATCGGATTTCAATTAAGTTGTCTCGTGAGATGTGATGAGAATTCTGGGTCAACGGCAGGAATATCGGTTTCTTTCTGATCGTGCGTCGTTATCAAACCGATTGCGATGCTTTCTATAAATCGGTCACGTTTAAACGCTGCAAATTACGTGAATGAGAAGCTACATTGCATTCGACTTTTGTTCGGCGACATAAATTTGAAACTCACTGTGGCAGTAAAACGCGTTTTATGAGATAATTGGGCGAATACCAACTGGGCGAATAGTTGTAGACGAATATTTTAGTTTTCTCGCCAGATCATAAATCAGCCGAAAACGAGGCAAGGCCGCGAATTTTCGACAACGGGGCGTAATATCGAGTCTGCTGTGCGACCTCGCCAAATTAGTGGCGCACCGAGAAATGTGTCCGATCGTCGGGCGATTTGCATGAGATGTTTTTGCAAAATTTATGGTCACGGTGATGCGTGATTTAAGCGTTTTGATAACCCCGAAAAATAATGGATTCCCCCGGCGCTGCTTAACCCGACGTTGACAACTTTCCAACTTATGTCGTGTACTTTTATTCAAATGTACGAGATTACGATCGCGTGCATTTAAAGGTTATCTTTCTACATCCCACGGGGATATTTCATTACTTGTCGATGATCACTTTTTTTTCAGATTTTGCAATTAAAATTAGAATTCGTTATTTATGAAATTAGCTTGGGATCGTTGATTACACATTGTAGAGTTTCTTTTTTGTTGACATAACGCCAAAATCGTGCCGCTGAGAAAAAAAAAGAAAAAAGAACGTGGCACCGGGTGTCATCGATGGGATATTTAATAAATAATCGTCGAGTGCGACCGTCCAATTTCCGTGTCGACGAGAGAAAGAAAAAAAACTACGGAATCAAACCCACGAGAGCGAGCGCAAAGATGTTTATGCACCGGCATTGACGTAATGCCTGCGTGCCTGGGTGTTACCTTCATGTTTTATTTATCGCTTCGATCCGATCAATCTAGCAATGCCTGAACAAAGCGCTGCGCTCCGGACTTGCAAATTTTACACGTTCATACATTGCTAACGCAATGCGCTATGAATTATAATTAGCATACCCCCGGCCATATCGTCGATTTCATGTTATTTGTCAACGTTCGAGTTGAAAACAATTTTTGCTTTCCTTTAAATCACAAGAAACAAAAACTTTAAATTTCCTTTTTTACAGCTTGCACACAGATTTTTTAACTAAAAATTATATATATATTTTTTGCATCGTTCTTTTTTTTTTTTTTTTTTTTTACCAAGGGATTCATATTCTGGTAGGGTATTTTACTTTTGGGATATGATGAAACGATACGTGTTGCGACAAAAAGTTGGCTTTCTTCGTGCACATTCCGCAGTTCTTGTGCTGTTTGCAATTCAAGATCGCGTCTTTCTTGCTCGTCCCGCGCGTCCCCAGCCGCTCAATGGCCGGGCCCAAAAAACGTGCACACTCGGGCGATCACTCGCCGAGATTGGCGTGCTTCCTTGATTTCTTTTTTCGCGGACGTTTGTTTTCTTTGCTCCTCTTTTTTAAGGAAATAAATGTAAATTGCGTTTGTTTTGTGTCTGACAGGCGAACGACCGAGCAAGTTCTATCTGATGAGCGAGGAGTCCGATCTTACGCTGGACCCCAACACTGGGATGCTGCGTACTCGTCTACCTCTGGACCGCGAGACGCGGGACAGGTATATCCTCAGCGTCGAGCTTCGTAATGGAATATTTGTTAACTACTGTCAGGTGAGTTATTCTTGAATCTTTTCTTTTTACACAATTTATTACACATCTTACTTTTCAGACAACATTTTTTTCGTCTTGTTTGCATCTACAAAAATCTCATTTATAATGTTATAATTGTTATTAAGATTACAACAGAAATGAAATGGCACAAAAAATAATTTCAATTTCTTTGCAAATTTTTAGATTGAATTATTAATAGAGGATGTAAATGACAACCCTCCGCAATTTCTAACAAGTTCCGTGCGAACCTCAGTACCGGAATCGCATCCTTTGCACACGCCATTTTACGTGGCATACGCAACGGACGCGGATGCATCGTCGACGGTTCGTTACGTGTTGGCGCAAAACAGCAACGACTTGTTCGGTATAGACTCACGCAACGGGGACGTCTACTTGAACCGGAGACTGGATTACGAGACGCAGCAACGCCACGGGCTGCTGATAAGTGCCCTCGATAGCGGCGGCCTCTCGGCAAACCTCAGTCTCAACGTCGAGGTCCAGGACGTGAATGACAACCCCCCACTGTTCGAGAGGAACGAGTATCACGTTGAAGTTTCAGAAGGTGCCAAGCTCGATTCTCAGGTGAGAGAAATCTTTATTACACGCTTTTTGTGATAAATAAAAAAAAAGATGTCAAAAAAGCGAAGCAACATCTCTCGCAACTAAGAAATGTAATTTTTCGATTCAACTATATCATGCGAAGTTGAGTTTTTGTTTTTTATTTTGTTCCCCCTCTCCCCTTCTGACAAATAATCTTATTCTAGTAGTTTTTATGGTAGCGGCGTCAAACGATTGCAGATCCATCAAATGTAAATGACAAGCATTAAAACGCTAGTCTCTAACGGAGTAGAGAAACGTCGGGGAGCAATGTGAGATTAAGTAAGACGATTGAACAGCCAGGGGTATTAACCCTGATGCGTTAAAGTTAAATAACTTTTCTCCGCTGCCAGTCTTGCTTCAAGTCGTCTACCACACGCTTGATCCTTCTCGGATACGCATTTTCATAAAGGACGGACGTTAATTAATATAAATACACGATGCCTTGGTTTCCTGTGGGATCAATTCCGAAGTACTTCTGCGTGTAGAGCGATAACCGGCCCCATGATGCCATTTGTTTGAATGAAAAATATGAGTATCCTCGGAGTTGACATTAATTTTGCTCTATAACGGCCGTGTTGTGATAATTAGATTGGATTGCGCAACCAAATCGTATCTCCGTCGAGTCCTTAACGACTAGTATGATTAGGCGTGAAGATTTTTGTGCCAAGATATTAATGTTTAGTTGAAAAAAAAGAGACATCACACAAATCGTTCATTATTAGTCATCCTGGACTCTATTTTCACAAACAAATTTAAATTTCTGAACTCGCGCAGAACAGAGAGGAGCAGAATGTGATAGCCATTAAACGATTTTTACAACGGTATCCAATTTTTCGAGAAACCAAAACTATAATTTTTAACGACCCCTCTTGGGGAACAGGTTTTCATTTCAAATTTCATACCGTTGAAAGTTCAGCAAATGGTTATTTTTTTGTTTTATTTTTGCAAAATATTTATATCATTCACATGTAATATGCATTAGAAAGTGAACTTCCGAATCTCGCTGAGTGTTTACAAGATGAAAACGGGAGTTTCAAATTAGGCAGTTTACGTTTGCGCGAAAGTGAATATACTGTCGTTGCACCAAAAATGGAACGCTCTTATCTCAGTAGGTCTCCGGGTAAGACAATTCGAGTCGACTATAAAGAGTCGAATGACTAATGGCGCGAGATCCTGCTTGGCAGATAGATGGTTAAATAACGTCAGATTTTTAATAGACCGTAGAAGGCGATGCGAAGCGCGCGTCCATGCTCTCGTATCGGTGCACTATCGACTAAACAGATCTGCGAGCTGTCGCCGGTATCGAGACAATATCTTGCCTCTTCGTTGGAAGAGCGGCCAAGGGAGACACGAGATGGCAAAAAAAAAAAGAGAAGACAAGCAAAGTCAGGCATAACCCGGCTGCTGTAAAGTAACCCTTCACCTGCGGTGAACTAATAACGACCAGTTAGACACATCATTGGCTGTTGCCGCGAGTCTTCGGTTTGACGACCGCGGTGAACGACAGCAACGAGTGGATCTGTTAACGCTTGTACCGACTATGAAACAACATTCTAAAACCTCTCTAACTCTAATATTCTTTCTTCTTCAATTGTTCAAGGTTTTGCAAGTAACAGCGGTTGATCTTGACACTGGGAACAACGCGAGATTGAGTTACCGTTTGCAAGGCTCCCCTGCTTTTCGGATCAATCCAAACAGTGGATGGATTTACGTTGCTCAGAACCTTGACCGCGAGACGGTCAATCGATACACTCTGACCGTGCAGGCGACGGACAACGGTTCGCCAGCGGCCACTGCCAGCGCTTCCGTTTTGGTCATTGTGCTCGACGAAAATGACAACGAACCCCACTTCAAAAAGGACTTCTACACTTACGAGCTGCTAGAGAACCTTCCACCAGGAACCCTAGTCGGGAGCGTTAGCGCCTACGACCCGGATCTAGGCAAAAACGCCGATCTAAGATTCGCGATCATCCAGACGAACAGCAGTTTCTCCGTTGACCCAATGACAGGTGAGTTATTTGGGAGTGACGTATGACCTATAGCCGAAAAAAAAGTAACGGCACATCAGCCGCGTAAAGAATCGCAGGGAATGATTTCCATTTAGCGCCTACGTATATCGAATTATCAGAAGGGCAACGGCAAATACGAGCAGGCGGAGCGAGAGTACTTTGCACACGTCTCTCGTTCGCGTCGTTTGATTGGCATGCGACATAAGAATATTTGTGCACACGGGGCTTGAAACTCGAGTTTCAAACTCGCTTTGGTATTTCTCTTCTGGTGTGCTCGTACGAGGTGTAAAAATAAAACGATTAACAGGTTGAAAGATGATGAGGAGTTAAAAGAGAAATCAACGAAAAAGAAACGATGGAATGTACAGAGATGTTTTTTTGCAATCCGAATTTCTAGCCGCACAAATATTATTTTACATTTGTATTTGTTTTTTTTCTCTCTCTCTCTCTGTTCTTTTCTTTTTCACCGCGTCGGCCAAGCAGACGTATGAGCGGAGAGATCTAAATTGTAAATTATGTTTCATAATGCAGGTGAGATAACGACGCAAGCCCCGCTGGATCGTGAAACAAAAGCTGTGCACGAACTTGTGCTGGAAGCGCGGGACCAGGGAACGCCATCGCGAGCCGCAAGGGTGCCTTTGAAAGTGACGGTCTTAGATGTGAACGATAATGCGCCTGAAATAGTCGATCCGCAGAGCGATGTCGTGAGTGTTCGCGAGGAACAGCCACTGGGTACCGAAGTGGCCAGGGTGAGAGCGATGGACATGGATCTTGGCGAGAACGCCTCAGTCACCTACACAATTCTGAAAGGTACGAACACCGACGTTCACGTCAAATTTATTCCCCTTGCCTGATGTTTCCTAGTTTGGCGCGTAAATTGAACATATCGCGATTTCGCAATTGGCTTTTTACAACGCTTCAATATTCTATCGCAGATCGCGACTCCGATGGCTACAACGTTTTCACCATCGACCCCATCACCGGCATGATCAGAACAAAGGTTATTCTCGATCACGAGGAACGCAACGTTTACCGATTATCTGTAAAGGCCAGCGATGCAGGTCGACCGCCGCGTCATAGCGTCCGCGCTTTCCGCGTTGAAGTGCTGGCGCTTGCGGATAATCGACCCACGTTCACCAGCAGCAGCTTGACCTTTCACGTAAGTGCCAATTGAACAGGACGTACCCTTTTAATCCTACCCCTCTTTACAAACCGAAATAAAAAACGTTGAAACAATTTTTTTTTTCTTTTTTTTCAAGAAGTAGATTAAAGATCTCTTAAATTTGTCAACTTCATTTTTTTAATCTAATTTATTTGAATGAATGAATTCTTTAGATACGCGAGGATGCGAAGATTGGCGATGTAGTAGGGTCCGTATCAGGAGCAAGTCCAGCCGGAAGGGTGGCATTCACCCTGGTTTCTCTAACTCCAATGAACGAGTTTCCTGCGTTCGACGTGGATCGCAGTTCCGGGCAGCTTATTGTCGCGCACTCGCTGGACCGCGAGAACGTGAGCCAGTACCATCTGGAGATCCGCGCCTTGGATACCAGCTCCATCGGCAACCCGCAGAGCACTGCAGTGACCGTGAAGATTTTGATCGAGGACGCGAACGACAATCCCCCCCGGTGGCCCCTAGACCCGATAGTCATCAGGGTCTCGGAGGGGGTGGTGATCGGATCGACCATTTACAACCTCAGCGCTACCGACATCGATAGCGGTCCCAACGGCGACTTGCGCTACAGTCTTGTGGCCGAGTACCCATCAGCGGGTAGTTTTTCCGTCGACTCGCTCACTGGTGCATTAACCCTGGCAAAGACGCTAGATAGGGAAGAACGATCCGAGTACACTCTGATCCTAAAGGCTCAAGACCGAGCCCAAGCCGGAGAATCACTGTCGTCAACGGTAACTGCAAGGATCGTCGTTTTAGATCAGAATGACAATGCTCCAGTATTCGTTTTACCTGACAGCAAGAAGATTTCCGTTAAACCGGAACTCAAACCAGGTAAGCTTTCAGCTTTTATCTCGGAGTAATTTGTGGCCGGTTTACATTTGCGAACGGAGTCCTTAACCTTAGCACTTGGTACTGTTACAGGGGTCACGATATTACGAGTCATTGCGGTTGATCAAGACACCGATAACAACGGACGTGTTTCTTATGTCATTACGGGTGGAAACGAGGAAGGCAGATTTTCTGTTGGATACGATTCGGGCCTGGTAAGTCTCGTCAGGCCTATGTTACGGTCGACGGAACTAGAAATCACGGCTAACGACCACGGAAACCCTCCAATGAAGGCCACCGTGAGGTTGCACCTCGCACTGGCAGCAGGCGAAATCGATGGTCCACCTAGACTACTTCTACCGAACCTCGTGACGAACATCTCCGAGGAGCTGCAGGTTGGCAGCGAGATCATCAACGTCGCTAGGTCTGCAACATTCGACCAAGGTAAGGGACAAAAATTGCATTCTATCTTTGCTGTTCAACATCAATGACGACATCAGGCTAACGAGCGCGGTGCTGTGAGAAAGCAGAATCGTAAAGGGAGTTTTAATGCGCTCATCAAAGTGTTCTTTTAAAAGCAAAAATGATATTGCAGCATGATGTTGTGCTAAGAGCAACACGACGGTGCAAGTGGAAATTTGATTAACCAGCAGCAACATCAGGCCAATCAACGTTTGCATCCAACTTTGTTGCACGCAACGTTGGTTTTGTTTTTGCTAATAGGACAGGGACGATGGTCGGCGATTTCTATAAACAGTGTAATGACCTGCTTCAGTGTCTCCATCTTCTACATATATAGTCATTGCTAGAGGGCTCTAGTTATCCTTCAAAAGAGTCCGCGTGATTCCGAGATCACTGGGACATACCACTCGTCTCGCGCCGCGTGCTGCACATTCCGATCATTCACTCCAGTATCCTTGACACTGGACGGCCATTCTTTTTCTCGTTGCTCTTACTTTGAACTTCGCTCGCAACTTCTGCGCGAGAAAGAATGGGATGTGACGTGGCGGGGCTTTTTCTTCAACGACGGTGCAAATTAACTGATGTCATATTGCCGCGCTCTTTTTGTCCCCCGAGTTATTTCAGATAGATTTAATGACAATTCGTTAGAATTATCCCAGCCTTTGGTAATCTAACTTTAATTGCTTTATCGAATCAATTCCACCCCGCGCAAATCAACTCGTATTTTTTTTCTTTGTTGTTGTTATTTTTTTTTATCGCCGCCACAGATGCGATTAAAAGTAAATGGATAATTGCCGTCTCAAAAGTATCATCGCGAAATGACTCGCACTTCTGCGGAAAGATTTATCCCGACATATCGCACTTATTTCATTCTTTCGCGTTCTTGAACACATAGCTTATCTACTCGACGGTCCAACGGATAAGATTTAATCGCGAAACTAGTTTTAAAGAATGCCTTTCCGAGGCGGTTTCACGAGGCGAGAATTCGGGATTATATTTCCGAGACCGTTTTGATTAATTCCGCTGCGCGAATCTCAGTACAAAAGCACTTCGGTTACAACGATTCACGCCCCTTGATCTCGACCAACATTTTTAATTCAATTGTTCCGCAACCGTTAATTGTAATAAACGGTTTCGCATCTGGGGCCCAGTAAGCCGAAGCGAGATGTATAATTTTGCTCGCAATTTTAAAGTTTATCAGAAAACCAATAAAAAAGAAAGGAGAGAGGGGATCATCATCAAAAGTCGTAAACTCTTATGAAAACCATCAAATTGTCTTTATGGACTTTGAAATTCCTCAGGACGGAATTTTTCCTCCTTCGTGAGTGCGCGCATCTGACGTTTAATATTTTTACGTCAAGTCAGAATAATTTCTTCAATCGAAGAAATCGAGTTGCAAGGGAATCCATAAACAGATAAGAAGAGAGGCAGGGAAAGGGGGTCCCGATGAAAGAGCTGGAAAAGATAGAGAACGAGAACAATGGTCGCGTATATCATCATGCCGTTGGCCTGCCGCGGTACGCATAGGCAAATCACCACTGCGATACTACTACCATGCTGCTTAGCGTCACTGTGCTGAGCCACTGGCTTGCGCGCACCAACACCGATCCTGAGACACCGGTCATGGCACAGGACAATCCGTACGCACGAGTGTGCAGCTCTCTTTGTTCTAAGCCCGCTAAAAAATCGACGACAGGCTAAACGCAAGGAATTTGAGAGTTGCAGAAGCATCCGAGGACTAAATACTCCGAGCCTTTAGCATGTCTCCCGTAATACATTGGTTGCAATGAAAAATACCTATTGTTTGATCTAATGACTTTATGTTAATTAAAACCAACTGAGATGCATTTGTTTTCCGCTATGCCGATGTCTCGATTTCCTGATGTCGAATTCATCGAACCGATAATTCATAATGTATGCTAAAGCCTTCCATCGTACTTTTATTTTGAAATCATTCATTCATCTTCATATTTATGATCATAACTATTTTCACTAATTAATTCAACTTCGTAATTTGTGTTTTGCAGGTAACGTAAGTTTTAGCATTCCAAAGGGTGTGGCTGGCGACAAGTTCGTTATTTCATCGCAAGGTCTTGTGACCCTTCGTGCGCCTCTCGACCGGGAACAAACTGCCCGTTATTCTGTGCCCATCCTGGCAAAATCCAGCAAGCTCCTCGACCTGACCACGCTCGAGGTCCACGTACGCGACGAGAATGACAACAGCCCGGAATTCAAACCCGGATCCTGCTACACTCTCAGGGTGCCGGAAAACGAGGAAGCGATGGCCATTCATACCATCGCGGCCACGGATAAGGATGAAAACAAAAACGGGGAAATAGTTTACAGCATTGTTGGTAAGTGAACGATTGGAATCCAGAAGACCGTAGTCCATCGAAATTTCAAATATTTATAATTAATCGCTCAAATGCTTCCTTTCTGCAGACGGTGACGTAAATGGCAAATTCAAGTTGGACCCAGTGACTGGAGTTCTCTCGGCCTCGAGTTTGGATAGAGAGACGGTGTCCAAATACGTTCTGAAGATCTCCGCGAAGGACAAAGGGAAACCGAGCTTGGAAAGTTTTTGCAATCTGACTGTTCGAGTGCTTGACGTCAATGACAACGCTCCAACGTTTTTTCTCCAAAATCAGTATTCTGGAGCCAGAACCGCACGAAGTGCCTATTCGCTTTATCATCTGACCAAGTATTCAGCCACAATCTCCGAAGATATGCCGGCCGAGTCGAGCGTGTTGCAGGTTAAAGCTATTGACCCTGACGAAGACATCAACGGGAAGATCACCTACTCGATCGCAGAGGAGAGCACGTGGTTGTTTAAAATCGACAACTTAACAGGAGTTATCACCACCTCAGCGTAAGTAGCATAAACGACCCGGTCGGGTTTCGCCAAACGAGTGTTCCGGAGCTTGCTTTATTTTCGTTCCCTCGCTTCAATTACCCGACCGAACGATTCCTCGCAGAAGTACCCAGCCGAGACAATGTTTCAAAGCGGACGTGTATACTGCTCGGAACTGTCGTCGTAAAAGAATAAGAGTGCGTAAAACCCACAGAGTTTCTCATAGTCCGATCGTAAAAAGACTTTGTGTTCACGCTTTAATTGCCCGGTACACTTAAATTGTAATATCGTGGTGTATTATAATTATCTGTTAACTTTTCATAAAAGCTCGAAGATTGTAAACCGAGGACTTTTATCCGCATTTCTGTACAAATTTACGGATTATTCAGCCGCTCAACAATGCAATTAGCGGAGGCCGCATGGGTGCCGCCGAGGTGCCTTGAGGGAAGATGCATTTTCTGATTGGCACCGATATGTCAACTGTGCAGAGTGCTCCGACCGGGTTTATAATTTTACAGCTTTCCAAGAACATCATTTCCCGTGCGGGTTTATATCCTCCATCCGCGCGCGGTCTTCCTTTTTCTCTCTTTCTTTCTTTTTTTTCTTTACGACATCATATATCCTCTCCTTCGTGCGTCCATCCTTCCTTTTTCCGCGCTCTCCGATCCTAATCGCTCAGGCAATAAAACTAAATAATTAACACACGTATTGCATCGGCCGAGAGAAATGCCAAATTGCTCGAATGTTGCAAATGATATGGGTTTGCGTGCAAACCCGACCTGCGTTAGATTAAAATGTGATGTTTTCTGATATTATTAACACCGTTATCTGACCAACAAGTGTATTTACATAAATGATGTGTGTTCAACTTGAAGAAAATACACGTTTTCGGTTTGATTAGAATCGATTGTAAGAAAAACAATTGGTATTTACAGTGTTGCAGATACAGAAGTGAAGTGCATTTCTCATGTATTTCTCCTGTTTCATGTATCTCAAACGACAAAAATGTATAAATCACATCGAATCGGAGGGGGCTGCATCGTCAAGGGTGCAGCCCACGTCGGTCCCAATGGAGGAGTCGGCTCGGATCTTTGTTTATTAATTTGCATTTTTCGGTGGTTCTTGTCTATGTCGTTTCGATTTCACAACAGTTACGCCGTGCGCAAGTCCGAGGAAAAAAAGGACCGAGGTCGAACGGATGAGATAAAAAAGGACGCACGGTCGGGACTTTTGCAGCGCGACAGCCGTGTGTCATTTCAGCGGGACACCATGTGGCATTTCAATGCATTATTTCAGCCGCCAAAAGTCTGATATGCAAATCCGACCAGCGCTCCTTCTCGTTGCGCGCCTCCGCTTTATCTTTCTCTTCGTTCTTCTTTCTTATCCTTTTTGGGTCCGCGTTGTCTTCAACAGTTGGCCAAACGGTAGCTAATCTCATTGTTACTTTTTCGGCCCGTAACAAACGTTCGCTCGATTTCTTTACATTTGTTTTCTCCTCTTTTCATCTTCTTGTTTGTTTGTTTGTTTTTATTTTCTACATTTCTTGATTCACATGAAAATCGTATACGCGTATCAAACATTTATTGAAAAAAAGAAGAAACAAAAAAAAGGAAGAAAACAAGTCGATGTAAAATGTAATGCAGTTTAGCATGAGGTGGTGCTGCAAATCATTTCATTGGCCAATAAATGACAATAATTGAAGCTCAGCCGACAGCATCTAATGCAATTCACGCAGACCATTATCGTAATTTTCCTCGGGGCCGCTTTCTTTAAATCGTGTAGGTGCTGAACGTCACGCGGCCAGAATTCACGTTGAATAAAGTCCGAGGAGTCTTTACGGGAATCGTTCGGGGCGATCGCGACTCTACTTCATTCATATTTATTCGTTGCGAGTAACGATCGCATCGCATCGCGTGGTATGCAAGCACATCTCCCTCGCTTTTCACGGCATTTTTGTCGTTGTCCCCTTCCCCCACCTCCAGCAATATCCAAATCGTGATCTGTTTAAAGCGTGCAATTATTATACAAAATCAACAATGGGTGCAATAAATTGAGCCTTCTTGTTTTCAGGCCCTTGGATCGCGAGAAACAAAACAAGTACAACTTCCTTGTGGTGGCAACTGACGGCGGCAAGTACGATGCCAGAAAAACTTCCATCCCTGTGGAAGTGACCATCACCGACGTCAACGACAATCCGCCTGTTTTTGAAGAGTATCCGTTCAAAGCGAGAGTTTCCATCAGTACCCAGCCGGGAGAGAACATCCTACAGGTCAAAGCACGGGATGTCGATTTGGGACCGAATGGAGAAGTTGTGTACACATTTGCCAAAGAACAAGACAAGCCGAAATTCCGAGTTCATCCGAACACGGGAATGATAACAGCAACGTCTTCCATGGCCCAGGAGAACGGGAAGGTCTACCACATGGAGATTCTTGCCAGGGACAAAGGCAACCCTCCGATGAGCACTACTGGTTTGGTTGAAATTCGCGTCGGTGATCTCGCAGTGTCCCGACCCGTTTTAAAATTCCAAAATGATACCTACGAGGTAGTTGTTCAGGAGAACGCTCCGCATGATACCGAAGTCATCACCGTCACTGCTGTCAGATCTGACAGCAGACTGCAAAACATCTCCTATTCGATAGGATCTGGCAACGATTTTTATAGCTTCTCAATCGATGAAAGATCTGGACTGGTCCGAGTAAACGACCCAACGATGCTGGATGCAGAATTCTGGAACAATTATACAAGCAATTTATTGGACGATCAGGACGTTGAAAATGTCGACCCCTGGGCTAGATCTTACGGTGGAAGATCTATTGATCTTGTTGAAGGTTCGAAGCAGGTTTTGACTCTGGTCGCCAGGACTTCTGGGCTCGAACCTCTCGTGGCTTATGCCAAACTGGTCGTCAAAATTTCGGATGTCAATGACAACGCGCCAGTTTTCACCCAAGCTCAGTACGCTGCAACGGTCCTGGAAGGGAACACCAAAGGCGACTTCGTGGCGAAGGTTGGTATACGTTCTCACATGATTGTAGGATGTTTTAATTTTTGTGGCCATAAACTTTTACGACTTTAAATTGTATCGGTGTGCTCAACAGCTTTCAGCGAGCGACGCAGATCAAGGCATCAACAGCAGAATTTTGTATCACATCGTGGATGGAAACCCGGATAACGCTTTTACAATCGACCCGCCCAATAGCGGAATTGTGAGAACTAATATTGCTCTCGATCGTGAGATACGCGATAAGTATAGACTAACGATAATCGCCACGGACCAAGGCAACCCACAATTAACGGGTACCACTGCATTGAGCGTTAAAGTGATTGACATCAACGACAACCAGCCGACCTTTCCAGAACCGACTGTCGTTTCCATTTCCGAAGGTGAGTGTTTGGAAAATGGTTATCATAACGTGTATGATGAAATTCGAACGAACGGCCGTTTTAAAACGACGCGCTCCTATGAAAGAGATGACCAGATAAAGGCAGCCGCAAGTAAACTATAAGAAGTATGAAAATAAATATAAGCCGTGTGGATACGCCGAAAGTATAAAGTTAAGTGGTAAAGGATTTATGTCGACATTAAAGTCCAACTGTTCGGAACAATCTGCATAACTTAGGCTAACGCGGCTGCCGTGATTCTGTTTCGACATTCGCCTCTCGTTCGTTGGATCTCGCGTGTCTGCAGTTCGTGTCTGCCAAAATCATATTGTTCTCTGCGCTCTGTGATACAATTCGTTGCAGCGGCGAGTCGAACTCAATGTATCCACTGACAGATACCGTCGTGTTTCACCAGCTATTCGTTTACTTTTCATTCTTAAATTTCACCTCGCCAACGTTGCGAATCATCGCTGTAAAATTATCTATTATGACTTAGATCGTCATTAACGCGTGCATTAACGTGTGGCAAGAGTTCCCAGGCGCATTGTATCGTAAATTTTGCTTACACCGTTGTGATCGGTAGAGTGTCCATCAAAGGCAAGGGAGTTTAATGGACTAGATAATGAACCTGTCGATGTGTCGATTTATTAAGCGATTAAATTTGCCCTGCCCTTTGCCAAGTTTCGTGTATAACGAGGTCGGCCGCTGTAAATAAAATTGTTCGACTGGTCCCCCGGGTCTTTCATCCCATCCCGGCGCGAAATTTTGCACGCAACTTGACCCGCCGGTAACGGCACTCGGCAATTGATTTTAATTACGCGGACAGCAATAGCCGATTTAATTATTTCGTAACGGACTGAGAGAGCGTATCAACCCTTGGACGATAATTGCTCTCGGTCGTTCGAGGTGGCTATTACAGATAAGCCCCGGTGACGTCGATCGGACAAAGTATCGCGTGAGTCGTTAGCGGTTATTTATGTTATGACACTGCAGTTTTCGGAGTTATTATCAAGATTATATTAAGATCGGGGGGCAGCATGAGAAACATTTTTATGTCCGTTTGATTGCGCCTCTTAATGGGCCCGAAAGCTCTCGGGCGCAATGTGCAATAAATGTTTGTAGATTTAATTGCGAATTATTTTCGGAATTCCCTTAATGGCAGCGGGAACGCGTGTTGGCGGCCCAACGATTTATCAATCCGCGGACAACGAAGCGAAGTCGTTTCTAAAGATGACAACCAAAAGAATGGGGATGGAAAAGACCCAAGAAAGAATGGCCGATCGGTGTTGTTGCAAAACCATCAGCGATCGGTATATGTTTTGTTGTCACCTAGCACTCTAGACTCGGTCGGGTGCTTTTCGTTTATTAATGAAAATCAGCTGGCCCACGAATTAATCGTCACGAGTCGTCGAATTGGAATCATTCAACCGATCTTATCTCAGTGTCCAATCAAAAGGCTGCAAGACGATCAATTAACCGGGCCTTCGGCTTATCTGGGCCGATTTCAATTCCTAGCATTTGAATCCGGTTGAATTGTAAACCAAATTAGCTATTCGTCCGACGGAGATCAGATACAAAGAGCATCCACGTAGGTCATAAAGCTCTGTCTCATTATCATGGCAATGGCGAGCGGTCGTTAAAGGAGCCCTCCGACGAGCTTTTCCCAGAGCTTTTTCCAGCCGATCCGATTCTCGCAGATGCGCCGCGCCGATAACACGATCCAATGCATTTTAAGCAAGGCCACCTCACGCTGTTTTAACCCGCGAAGAATGCGAGTAACTCGAGATGAAAGGCAAACAATCATGCGCTCCCGCCTGACGTCATCCCGTGCCTAACGAGCCGATGTTATGAACAAGATAACGCCGGAAATGAATTTATGCCCGCCATCGGAAGATGGACCCCGCGTGCTTATCTGTTTCCCTTAGCCGGGGAGCTTGCGTTTATGGTCATATGCAAGGTTCAACAATTTTGTCTCTTTTGCAGCAACAGCCGTTGGCACCGTTCTCACGACAATCACCGCCAACGACGTCGACAGCTCGCCGACGCTCAATTATCGCTTCACCAACTCTACCAGGCCCGGACCGTTTAGCATCGATCGATTCAGCGGTCGCATTGTCACGCGCCAACTCCTAGACGCCGAAACTCGGTCCGAGTACCAGCTTCAGATCATCGCCAGTGATGGACTCCACGAGGCCAACACCCAGCTTACAATCCGAGTCACTGACGTCAATGACAACCCGCCACGATTTGAACAGACCGCCTATGTCGTCACTATCTCAGGTAAGATAAAAAGAAAAATTTAATGTTCACAGTAATTCTAATTTAATATTGTTGCATTTTAAGTACACATTAACCAGATTCTCAACATTATTTCGCAAATAAATAGGGGTATTTATGTTACGTAGGATGAAAGTGACAATATCAAAATTGCGCTCACAGATTCATTTTTAATTTATATGAATTCCATAATAATTTGAACTTTTGAATTTTATTTTAAAATGGCATTGTTTTTCGGATGTCACAATCACTCTGACTGATTCTATTGTTGTGAATAGCCATGAATTTGGAATGAACTTGTTGTAATGATCAGATCAATTGCGTTTATATCTTTGTATAAAACCGTGACTAGGTGGCTCGTTGCCAAATTCCACTTCATCATCCTTTTAACGCCGTTTTAATTTCTGAATATTTTGATGCAAAAGCAAAAGCAAAAACGGTCCGAGATAATAAAACGCGGCGCGCGAACGTGTCGGGAATATTTCAAGGGAACGCGGCGAGAACGATCCGGGATCACATCGAAATCACGTACTCCTTGGGACAGTGGCCGGTGCATACGCGAAAATAAACGCGCGCTTAAAAACTGGTTTTCAGTAGACACGCGTTGTACTGTTGCCCATGTTCCAAACTCGAATTGACACCGCGTTGAGATAAACCTCGGCCGCCAGAGGGAGAGAGAGAGAGAGAGAGAGAGGGGGAGAGAGAGAGAGGGAGAGAGGGAGGGAGACGGAGGGAGACTGAACCCGAGTAAGAGGAACGCTCCCCCGAGCCGACGAGCATGACGGAGAGGACGAGATCGGAGGGCGAACGCAAAGACTGAGATTACTAAGGAGCGAGCAGGACGAAAGAGAGAGAAAACGCTTTTGCACATAAATAAAGGCGAGGACATCGTTTGCGGGGCAGCCGAAAGCCGCCTCTCTTCAGCCGGCGGCCACGCAGATCTCCCCGAGAACTATCGAAACTTATTAAAAATACATAGCCCTGCGTCCTAATGACGCGTTTGCGGGTGGCCCGGGGTGGGTTTGCTACTAACGAACTTAGTAAATTTTGACTCTGCCCCCTCTTACTCATTATATGCGAAAAACACTCGAATGAAGCAAAAGAAAAAAAAAGGAACGAAAGAAAGAACCGAATCGGTCGCTGCTCGTCGATGCAATTAAAATCAAACGATTCGGGTTCAATTTTCTCATCTCCCGTGGCGAAACGGGTTTTCCCATCAGAGGGCCTGTTGATTATGCGGCAATCAAAGGAATTCGTTGAAGTCGATCTCCGAATGTAATTAGAAATAATATTATCCGCTCGTATTATTTGAATAAATATAAATGACGCGGGGTTGCTTACCGAACAAACGCGGAAGCGGTCACGGATGTCTCGACTAATAAAGCTTAATACTTCCTTATTAATGCACCTAGACGATGAGACAAATAATAAATGCACGTTCATGTTCTATAAATGGCCTTTTTCACGATGCCATGACGCGAATTAATAGATGGTAATATGCTACTTTTGCAAATGCTACAAGATCGCGGAAAGTTTTTTTTTACCTCGGTACGAAAAACTGAATAAATAAAAACCCACCGAAGAGATTCCACGAGACTTTTTTTTATTCACTTTGATCCCAATTATTCATCGATGTAATTGGTGCGAAGATTTGAGAATAATGTTCTGGTTAATCGTCTGGAATTTTGTCATTAATTACGATCCGTCGTTGCCGTTGAAAATGCAAATATAATTAATGTGAGATTTTATTTGCCAGATTATCTCAGTGATGCCCAGGAGATTCTAATAGTCAACGCCACGGATGAAGATCTTACCGAGGAGAACAATCAGATTCATTACCGGCTCTTACGACCGAATAAAGGATTCAGTGTGCACTCGACGCTAGGTGTCGTGGCTATTAATCAAACAGCTCTGCCTAAGCCTCTGCCAAAGGAAATTGAAATCAGTATTGTGGCGGAAGATTCAGGGTCGCCGAGTTTGTACGACGTGTGCTCGGTTGTCATTAGACTGGGAAGCTTGAAGAGTACCCTGCCGGGTCGCGAGCACAAAGTCACCGTTCCAGAAAACGCGCCCAGAGGTACAGTGGTTATGAAGTTGTCTGACTTGGACTTGGTAGAAGCCACCATCCTGACTGGAAATGAAAATGATATTTTCGAAGTCTCAAGAGGGAAGCTTATCCTGATCAAAACACTGGATCGTGAAATCAGAGACAGGTATGTTGGTTTATCAGACGATGCTGTGATGTAAACCCTATCTTGAATCATAATCTAATTGTAAATTATTTTTTTCAGGTACACAATTCGTTTGGGAACACAAGACGACAATTCAACAACAGGCACTCTGGTGGGAGTGGATCCAGTGATCGTTACTATATATGTCGAAGACATCAATGATAGCGTTCCATACTTTTTGGAAGATTATCACCAAGTTAACATCAAAGAGGATACCTTGATCGGTAGCACGATCGCTGTACTTCGAGCAAAAGACGACGACCTGCAAGGCAGTCCAGCAGCTACTCTGAATTACGAGATAACGTCGGGCAATGATGAAAAATTGTTCCGTGTGGAGAAATCGACCGGTGTCATAGTTGTGAACTCAACTTTGGATTGCGACTTGTCGCCTGAAGTTCACAACCTTGTGATCATTGCGTGTGACAGTGATCCAGTGAATCCTCTTTGCGCATCAATAAGATTGCGAATTTTCGTCGAAGATGTGAACGACAATACTCCAAAGTTTCCAGTTTCCGAATATCTGGAGTTCGTTGGCGAGAATGAACCGATTGGAACAACAGTATTCACTGCTCGAGCATCAGATTTGGATCGTGGAAAATATGGATCCTTGAACTATTCCATCGTTTCTGCTGCTGCAAGCACGTTTTCAGACATCGACGACAGTTGGAGACTGTTCTCGGTGGATTCGAAGACTGGAATCGTGACAACTCGTGGAGTCTTTGATTATGAGCTGAGGAACCGTTACGCTTTTACCTTGAAAGCTACGGATGCCGGTGGCAGAGCTGCAGCTGTTCGGGTACGAGTTGAAATTGAATCGAGAGATGAATTTTATCCACAATTCACGGAGAAAGTGTACAAATTTGGAATACGAAGTGGAGCGCAAATTTCTTCTGGGACTGTGATTGGTTACGTTACAGCAACCGATAGGGATAAGGGTCCTGACGGTCGTGTGGTGTACCAACTAACTTCTCAACACCCTTACTTCAAACTAAACAGAACGACAGGTGCCCTCATTGTGAAGCAAAAAATGATGCACGTGGACAACATTGATGGCTCCTTCAGGCTCGTTGTGAGCGCTAGTTCTGGGCGACAGGACTCTCTGATGAACAAAACTATAGTCGAAGTACACTTGGTAGACAACGATGACCTGACGTACATCAGAGGAGCATCTTTAGCCACCCCTAACACTATAGGGACCAACATGGCAGTTGCTGCTGCCGGTGGAATTGCCGACTGGGCTTTAGGCCTTTTGATTGCCTTTATGGTTATCATTCTGTCGGTAGTGTGCATTTTTTTATATTTTCACTTTCGGAATCGAAGACACAAGAAACCAAACGCAAAGCCAGGTCTCAATGGTGAGAGCAACGTAACAGCGTCCAACAGTTACGTAGATCCCAGTGCATTTGACACCATCCCCATAAGAAATGTCACTGGAGTTGGAAACAACAACTCTGGTAATGGCGGCAACGCAAGTCAGTTCGCTCCACCGAAATACGACGAAATTCCACCGTACGGTACTTCAGGACAGTCGGCTCAGCAACAAGCAACTTCTGAGCTCTCTGGTAGTGACCAGTCTGGTTCCTCGGGACGAGGATCGGCGGAAGACGATGGGGAAGATGAAGAGATTCGCATGATTAATGAAGGCCAACCAGCTGGGGATTCTTCGAGTGACCTCTCTGTTCATAACACTCAAGAATATCTTGCTAGGCTTGGAATAGTTGACCCACCAGTGAGCACGCCTCGAAGGCCGCCGGAAGCACTGCCTCTGGACAGTCTCCATCTGTTTGAAGATGAAACTGCGACCGATGCCGACATAGCTACATTAATTTACGGAAAAATTGGCGAACCTAGTAGACCAACATCAGATTTAGAGATCCCTGGTGGACCGTCCATGAACGGATCGCTGAGTTCAATAGTCCACAGCGAGGAGGAGTTAACGGGGTCATACAACTGGGACTATTTATTAGACTGGGGTCCGCAGTACCAGCCGCTAGCTCACGTATTCAGCGAGATCGCAAGACTGAAAGATGACGCCGCAAGTGTACAGAGTGGAAATTCTGGAAGCAGCGGTAAAGCCAAGCCTCTTCATAAAGCGCCGCCGCCTCCGCTATTAACATCGGTGGCACCGAGGTCACTCGCGGCACCTGCTTTGGCCAGGGGAATGCTGCCGCGGTCTCCCATTAGTCACGACGCCTCTACGTTCCCGCCAGCTGCACTCAGTCCCAGTTTCTCGCCATCCTTGTCGCCATTAGCGACCAGAAGTCCCAGTATCAGCCCTCTTGTACCACCTACGACACAGAGGTCCAGCCAAATACCGCCTCGAGGCATCTCAGTAAATGATACTGAACTTAGGATTTAAAGATTGAGTCTGTATAGGGTTTTATGTTTGAAGTCAAGTGGCTTTTGTGATATACGATTTATTGAAACAAGACTGCGAACTTGGCAGGTTGAGTTTGCATAAAACATTACGCCTCGGTGAATAGTTTCAAGTTCCAACAGTGTCGACAAAATGTACAGATGTAAATTAGAAGAATGGAAAAAATGTAATGTTATTCTGTTCACCGTGAGTGCGGTCATTGTTTCTTGTCATGAGAAATGGTTGATATTGGGCAATTTCATTTAGTTTGTCCAATTGTAAGTAGTTGAATATTTATATATTTAATTGAAATAAAATAATTCAAGGATTACGCCCAGGACTCTGTTCTATCATTTGTGATATTTTATATTCTTCGAGTTCTAAATTATTGACTTACACGAAGTACAAAGATGAGTTTGGTAATTTGCTTTACCGAAATCCCGAGTTGTAAATGTATTTTCTTATCAATTGTAAAGCATTTTACTGAACGTAATATTCTAATCGAAAACCATTTCTCAATTCAGAAATCAGATTGTAAATGTGTGCCAGCCACGAATCGAATTGTAACATAAATAGCTTTTAAGAGTGGCTTTAACGAATTAGCTACTGTCCCAACCCGGACAACGTTTCGGTTTATTTTCAATGTAAATATTAATTATTTTTCGGTTGTAAGTAGCTTTTGTAAATAATAATCAATGTCACTTCATTATCGTGTCATAAGCATAAGAAAACAAAGAACTATTTTGCTATGTTTTCTCTGGTTTGATGAGTTGTGAGTAGTAGTATTATTATATTATAAAAACAATCACTCCAGCATGTTGAGCATAATAAAATTGTTCCTTGACGATGTACCACGAGAGAACTGATTTATGTCGTGGTATAGTTAAACAATTTGACTGAAAATATGTTATAACAAACTGATTGCTGTGAGAGCAATGTCAATTAACACAGTCATCTGCGCAGTTATCACAATTTGTAAAATACTTTTTATATCTTTTGTACAAATTTTTTATACCCGAAAAGCGGGGTCGAATATAAATAAAAGATTTTTTAGTATTTGATTCTTTTTACTGAAAACCCTTCAAAAAGTACAATCATCACAAATGTAATTCCTTTACTTTTTTATATAAAATCTTTTTCTTAAAATTTTGATAGTCAAAGAATAAATCAATTATCGTTGAAGTTTGAAGTGAATGTTTATGTAATGTTTAAATGTTAAAGTAATTTTTTTATGGATTTTCAATTGAATTTTACTGAAATTCGGTAATAACTATCAAATTTTTTTGTTGATTATTTTATTTGAAGATAATTTTAGAATGCACCTGTGATTCATTAGTCTCAAGCACGGTTTCAAAACTTTTACTTCAGCATAAATGGATTGGTTCAAGAAAAAAACAACAAAAGGGCAAATATTTAGCTAAGTATGACGTCACCTAATCCTTTGAGAAGGCGGATTATTGCAACAATACAAATTAGTGTGTCTCTTTCTAAATTTCGCCGAAAATAATCTTGCTTACTTCAGCAATGATTTTGAGAGTAATTTATAATACGTTAAAAATGACAGATGTAAATTTAAGTGTAATTCCCAAGATTAAATTTTTTCAACTAAAACACGTGTCTCGTAAACCGTATAGTTTTTTTTATCATTTCATATCAAATCATCAGGAGAAAAAATGCTCAGCAATATAAATATAATTTAAATATAAAATATAAACATGTTATAATCATACACGATTCAGGAATTTGTTTAAATAAAAATTTAGTTTTCAATAAAATTAAACTGATTTTAAGTTGATAAAAGAGAAACATAAGAATTTATGGGACTAAATTTTATTTGCTTTCACAGGTTTTGTGCCATACTTAAGAATCCTTTATTGGAAAAATGAATTGCAAAAACGAAACTACAAAGCACGAACTACAATCAAAGAGACACTAAACTCGTAAAAGCCTATGAAAAATCTTTTACCGAAGTTAGCCTGAATGACTGTTCTTTGTAAAAGCACGCGCTCGAAAATTCCCAATCTCCATCCATATTTTCAACTTAGGTGCGATATGAGTTATGGTATTGTCGCCTTTACTGTTTCTTTATTTTTTATATTTTATAACTTCTTTCTTGAAACATCATCACCAAGATTTTAAATTTCTTCTGTCAAAATTAATATTTTCTGTCTCCATACTCATGTTTCCGAATTGTTTCCGAGTTATATAGCATTTAATGAAACCGGAATTAGATAATTTAGTTTTGATTTTTTATTATGTATAACGACGATAATAATCAATACATTTTTTTGATATTTATTTGTAACGTATGATTCATTTTTGTATATCTAGTTATATATCATAAAATTTTTCGATTTACAGCCGTAATGAGTTCATTATTATTATAATCACTTCCATTAAAACGAAACTCGGCATGGGTCTATTCAACCTTTTTTCTTTGCGGTACCTACAATAGTAAACATCTTTTATACGATAAAAGGTTTAGTTTGCTGTAACCAAAGACCTTTGAAAAAGAGGGAATTAGGGGCACTTTTTGACACAACAAGTTATTTTTCACATGGTACATTCATACTTGCCATTGTTTTAACTAATAAGAAAAAAATTAGATTGGCTTTTTACAATGCAGAATTGGAGGTCAACCCACTCGGTCCGTGCATTTTTTGGAAACATAATTACCACATTCTAGTGCATATTACAGTTGAGCCCTTTGGAGATATTCGATCAATCCATGCATTTACACGAGGCGATAATTTCAATTTAAAATGTTACACAAAATCTAATTCTTCAATCATAATAAATTGTATCATTATAATAAAGAGATAAAAATTTTAATTAGGAATAATAATCATGTGATTATTGCGCCCATACCGGAATCGTTTCAGAAATGTATCGAGTTTTTATTTAGTATATTACAGAATTTACCATTTTTAAATAAATTTAAAGCTGATCTTAAAATTAAATCTCAATTATTAAATCATGTTTTCAGTTTGCCTTGCAAATTTCAAAATATTTTAAGTATATTTTAATTTAAATGTATCTCTTGGGTATACTAAAAATTGCATATGTGCAAGATAGTCAGTTTTAACAATGTTATAAAATTCTCTATAGTTCGTAAAACAAGATAGATTTGGATTTGAAAGTAATTTTGAAAGGTTAATTTTTTCAAATAAAGTAGCTGTCTCGTAAACTATATAGTTTTATTTTATTATTTCATAACAAATTATCAGAAATAGAATGCTCAAAAATCGTTATATAAATAAATTTTTCTATTGAAGTTTACAACTTTGCCACTTCAAGTATATAGAAATGAATTTTGTTTAAAGTTTTAGTTTTGAAAAAAGCCATCTTTTCGCTGATCCCTTTTTACAATTCAAACGTTCAATTTATGAAAATATTAGGAAACAGGTCCTAACAGAATTAAATTAGAACATTGAATTCAAAAATATTATAATTAGAATTCATTTCCACACCACCATTGAGGTAGAATTCATAGCGCGT
>JAQQRF010000705.1:21909-57025 GCA_030523145.1 Trissolcus brochymenae | reverse complement strand
TAGGATCGTTAGGAAAATCGGGAATCGAAACGAAGGCGCGCGCGCAGCGCGCGCCGAGGTATTTAAATTCATTTTGTAAAATTTCAAAATCTGATGGGGAGAGCGCGCGAAGCGCGCTCGACATTACTAGTATGTTTACAATTCATAGTAGACATATCGTAATTCATATCGGACGTCAATGTAACCTCTTTTTAGATGTCTAGCATACAATTATAGTATGTGTGTTTTACATATAATCATATTTTACAACATTTTATAAAAAATAGAATTTAGAAAACTGCAAAATTCTGCACATAGTAACCCTTTTTGACTGTATCTGTGTTACCAGAACCTAATATTAACGTTCATTGCATAGTTCGCACATAAAGGAAAAATATTTGTGATTGATTATTTGATGAATTTTTAAATGTTTACTTGCACTACTTGTACATTATTTTTGTACAATACTATTTTCTACTTAGACAAAAATTCTGTATAAGCTGCATATATATCACATAAATAGCTGCATATATGGTGCAGATATGCTCACGTAAACGTTTTATGTATGCTGCATATGTGATTTGTAACAAGGACAGGAAAATGCATTGACGCAGTCCTCATAACTGACGTACCTCTCATAACCACTTTAAGGTGGTTGTGAGAGGTAACCACTTTAAGGTGGTGGTTATGAGAGGTAACCACTTTAAGGTGGTTATGAGAGGTAACCACTTTAAGGTGGTTATGAGAGGTAACCACTTTAAGGTGGTTATGAGAGGTAACCCTTATAACCCTTTAAGACCCTCTGTAGGACTCAAACTGAATCTACTACCCGTTAAAAATCGAACCCTTGAGGATAGTTAATTTAGCCCCGCGCGGAACTGCCATCAGGCATTGCTTTGCATGAGGTGGACTGGCTAGTTACCTAGTCCATCATCAACGAGGTGCTTGCTTCCTCGATTTCTTTTCTAGACTTAGATTCTTCACTATACATGAAATCACTGAGCAGCATAAGACTGTCCGTAGAGCGCTTCTCTTTCCATGGCAAAACAAGAGCTCTTAAAGAATACGTGTTCTGGAGTCTATTCAACTTGATCACAGGTTGGACATAATAGCGAGGTGTCCATCCTAACTCAGGTACGACCTGAAGTAACCGCGATAAGAAACTGAGTTCCGGTAGACTGCAGAAGTCTACGTCGTGTTTCTTCGTATTCCACAACGTGACGTCTGGAGTAAGGCGGTGGGTCCACTTTGTATCGATAGATAAATCCCATTGACGTTGCCACCTCTCCATGGTTTTTGTCTTCTCGTTCTGCAGTCTAGCATCTCTAAGGGATTTTGGAGTACGACTGCTGATCTTATTACGTTCATCCGTCAAGAGGTCGATTGGCGTCATCTCGACTATCACGCACGCAGCCTCATCAGACACTGTGCGGTAGATAACAGATAAATGACACGCAGTGCAGCTCTTCAATAGACCTTGGTCATCATGCAAGTGTATGAAGCGGTGTCCATAGACGATGAAGAGTGCTGTGTACAGCAAGTTGACGCTGCTGACCATAGAAAACAGACATTTACTGCTTTGCCTGAGTCCTCCAGTATTGGACATAATGTTCGACAGTAGGTTAGTATTACGCAAAGTTCTCTGGCTGACGATTTGGAGGTGTTCGTTGAATGGCAGCTTAGCATCAACCTGCTTGCCGAGGTATTGCAGTGAATGCTGTGATATGATAAAACACATCCAATAGCTTCACTCAAAAAAAAAAAAATTAAACAGAAGCCAAGTTCATCGTGAAATTACAAGAAATTGACTTATTTCAAGCTATTTAGACTAAAATTGAATCCTTTGGTGCACATAACCTAAGTTCACTATTTGCTCGAACAATATGTCTTAATCTAACTCGTGAACGTGAGCCAACTCCAGAATTTACTTATTAGCTAAATGTATAATTGCTTGATTTAACATTTCATTTTTCTTAAGATATAATATATTTATAGTTATTTCAAGATTTTGTTGAACTAGATATTTGAACATATTTCAAATAATGTATTTGAATTAACGATAGCTTGCGGTGATAGTTTCTCTGATCTTCTTCTTGTTACAATAACTGCCTCTGTCTTCTGATCTGCCAGTATCAGACCAGCTAAAGAGAGCCAGTGCCGGATTCTAGTAAAAGCGCGTTGCACGTGTTTTCTTCCAAAACGACGACAGTGAAATCCACGGTTTTAGAGCCTTTAGGCATTATTAGCTTCAACACCACATCGTATACGATGTTCTACAGTTATGGTCCGACCTGTAATCCCTGTGAAGCGACACCCGTAACACAGTACGATTTTATTATTAACAAATGTTAAGACTCGTCTTGAGAAAAAACTTGCGATCATCCTTCGTAAGTAGGCTGGAGCTTTAATGTTACGCAAAGCCTTTAGGATACAACCTCATCTTGCAGAGTTAAATCACATCTAGAGTTACGATCGCGCAATATTTCTTGGCACCTCTCGTCCAACTCGTACCTGCTATTGCTCTTTTTATAATACCAACAATCATGTCTCACGACCATGTCCGACTATGCCTTTCCTGTTAATATTAACGATCATGATGCGACCAGATATTCGCTGATGAATGTCACATCAATGATAGCTGTATTGCCATTTTTCATGAAATTTTGGGTGTTACCGGTGTTCATAATCTTTACGTCCAATGACAAAAAAGCTTCCAAAAGACACTGGTCTCACCTGTTGATGACTTTACCGACCGCCAGTAGCCCAATCGTTAAAAAAAGTGGCATTCAGTGAAGCGTACACGCTGCACTTGTTCTTCCTGGATTAAAAGGCCTCTGCGGGTCCAAATAGCAGCTCTACCGGTACTTTTTGACATCCAGGATCTCGACTAAATGTCACAATCCTTTTCTCTCGCAGAGATTTTCAAAAAAGATCTCTCGCTGGGATCTTGGGCTGCCTCGCAATGGTTCAGGTACAGCTAATTAAACCTCAGCGTATCCGTTTGGCTACATCTTTGACTGTCTGCTGGTTTGCGAAACAAACATATCTACCAATGGTTCGATGGGTTTTCTTGATTTTGCACAAAAGGCACATAATCGCGGTCACTTTGCAGTCTCGAACCAGGTGCGACGTTTCTCCGCAAATTTTCAAAGGCGAGTCATTTGTAACATCTCGAGAGAGTATCCTTCACTCATCCAACATCCAGCTTGCCATCGGTCAGGATAGTTTTAGCCAAGAAAGAAAGTAATCAGTACCGATGTTTGTTCTCCTGTAGGTTCCCCGTCGGAGAAATTTTAGAGCTCCTGTGTCGATTTTTTCCGATCCCACTTCCTGCAAGTGGAGGACCTAGCAGATTCCACCATCTGTATTAGTACCTCGCTTGGGGTCAGGCAAATAAGTTGAAAATATTATAAGCAGGTTATTCAGTTGTTTATATTCTTATTAATCAATGATACATTAAATAATATTTAACCAACACAAAACTGAACATTACGTACGATTGGCAGGTGCACACTTCGCGCATAAATATAATTGAATGAAAATAATTTATTATTAAATATTACAGCTTGAACAATCTTCTGCCTTATAACATCGTCTATAATTATCTCGTGTAAAAAGTTAGCTGTATATTTCCTTTGTATATTTGAATTCAGCATTGGGTATAACATAGTAAGAGCAGTTGTAGTGTTTTATATAAATAATTAATTTAATTATTAATTTTCTTCGAAAACAATTGTATTTAAATTTATGGGGTATATAATTAAACATATATTTCAAATGTTTGACAGAATAGAAAAAATTCTGTTATGGTCTAACTTCGGTGTAAATTCGTCTAGTTTCAATGAGGTGTACATTCTGCCAGAATTTCACCCTCATAAAACACCATCTTTTACACTTTTTTTCACTCCAAAACTAACTTCACACTAAATTTAAACTCAATTTTTGTTGTGAACCTTTTCACAACAAAAAAAAAACAAAAAAAAAAAAAAAAAAAAAAAAAAAAAAAAAAAAAAAAAAAAAAAAAAAAAAAAAAAAAAAAAAAACAGAAGTTTAACCGATTATCTGTAAAGTGCCACAAATCGTTTATAGAAGAGAATTATCTAAAATAGCGCACTTGCATTACTGATTACATCTAAAAAAACATTTGAGGACGGGTGATTCAGTCAAGTGTATTAAATGAAGGGCATATCACCGTACAGATAATCCATTTATGGAATAATAAACTCGTTAATAATTTTTTTAAATTAGAAGTATAAGTGTAGTGAGAATTAATAGATTAAAATTTATTGTACATGATGCTTATGCAACAATTACGCTAGTATAAAATCATACACGTTAAGTAAATTGGTAAATTGGTAAATTGTAAATGTTCATATCTGTAACTGATTTTTTTGCAAAAAAAACTAGCAGTTTTTTTAAATTTTAATTTAAAAATTATATATATTGTAATAAATCAGCTTATTTAATTTCAAATTTTAAGTCTCGTTTGTCCTCTCTTCATACTATCTCACGTTATCATTCGGTGCCCTTCTGCACGCAAATCGAATTGCTGCTGTCGTAGTTGTTTGAGCCTCAACTCCTGTCTTCCTTCTCCCTGTTGTTTCTCGTGCTCGAGACCTGCATCTTCGCTCGGAAAATTTTTCTCCTATTTGATCCGGAAGAGAGCCATAACCTCAGGGCGGCCAATAATGAACCCTGTAACTGTATCCTGAGGCCGATCTCAAAATAGATTCCTTCTTCTCTCGAGATCTTACAATTTCTTGGGATGTCCCGATGTTTTTCTTTATTTAAGCAGGTGAACTCTATCAAAAAAACGCCGCTAGATTCCGTGCTGGTTACCGGTGATTCTTTCGGTAAAATTGATTTTATTGCAGTTAAACACTTCTCCCAACATATACAAAGTGCACTACAGAGCTGGTTTTCGATAATTATTTGTCAAAAAAATAATAAATCAGGAAATAACTAAATTGTGCGGGAGAGAAAGAATATCCCTGTGTCATTTCAGGGCATGTCCCTGTAGCATTGATTATGCTACATTTTTATTTTGGAAATATTCATTTTGGATACATTTTGGATCATCAAAATTCTTCTTGGATAGCATTTACTTTTTTATGTGTCAATTAGTACAACCGAATTGTTTCCATCATTTGATTATAAAGCTGGAAATTCACTCTAGCTGTCCAATTAACATTGCAAAAAGTAATATCTTATTTTATAACAGAATATTTTATTTTTTTGTCACGCTAAAGATATTTTTTAACTTTTTGACTCAAAAATGGTTCAACAAATAACGCTGCAACCAAATTAACCAAAAATTAAACGTCTTTAGAGGGGAGCTACGCTCAAAAGGGCTTTTTAAAAACAAAAAAATATATTGAAAAAATTTTCGATTCCGATATACTTTGAAATTAAGTTTCTCGACAGAAGAAAATCTAACTTTTATAGAACTTTTGACAAAAAGAGCTCGATTATATGGAAAATATGAAAATCAAATGAACATCGTTTGACCTTTTTTGGCTTTAATTGCAGAATATTGAAATAATGAAATTTAAAACATGCTACCGTGAATTAAAATTCTCAAATTATGTATAAAAAATATAACTGAAAGAAACATTATAATTTATAACGAAACTATTATTATAACTTTGCATTATGTTCGAAAATCGTAAAAGCACATATAAAAAGGGAATGTTCGTGCTTTTATTCAACTTATACTTCAATGTTACCAAATATACACTTAAACTAATTACGTAACGTGTCACTTAATAAATACAAAAGACGTATTACTACACGCGCAAGATTTTTATTTTACCACTTCATCATTACAAAAAGAGGATACTCCTTATAATATTATAACAGACAGTAGCATTAATAGGAATTATGAAATAATCATTTTAATAATGCCAGGTGCAAGTGTTTACTGTAATTTTTGTGAAAATCATGTCTTTCAACTTTTTCCAACTTGTCTTTTAATTTTGCAGCTACAAATTCATATTTAGAAATTAAAAATTGAAATATATAAAATTTTTATGAAAATCGTGTTTTAAAAAACAAGTCCAGCCAATGAGATCAGATTTGATAAATGAAGAATAATCAACTAAAAACATTTTTCTGATTGAATTACAGAATCCTCAGGTGCTACGTTGATCGGGGACCTGCTGACGCTGCGGAAGCTAAGGTGTTCGTTTGCCAAGCATTGTTCAAATTTAGGAACTTCCACTCCATGCTTCTTCCGGAGGTAGGAACTTTCAAACGCAACGTATTTTTACGCCTGTTCATTTTAGATAAGAAAGTGGAACGAAGAAAAAGAGCGAATAACAATATTTAAAATGTACTGTTATTTTCCAGTATCGTATTAATGGAAAATACAGTATAAAGAAGTCCAATTTCTTGTGAGACGTTATCTTGAAATGTATTTTGATACTATTTCAATTTCATCAAATTGGTGAAAATAAAATCTTCTAGAAAAAAATCACATTTTGTGAATTTTATGAAATTCACAAATGTATTTGCCTTAATTTTCACTGAAAAAATAAAATCAATATTGTTTAAGTTTTCCATAAAATGAACTTTGTGTAGTAAAATTGATAAGTCTTTAATTAAAATAATAAAAACTAATGAAAGAACTAAAATTCTCTTTTTGTTTTTCAAAAAATCGCCAATATTTCTGTTAAACAATCGTCAATAGGCATTACTGTTTTGCACAGCAACATTCAATATAAAATTTGATAATTCGAACATAGAAAGTTATATTTGAAATGTCGATAAATTCATAAATATCTTAATCCAATGCAATCTTTTACGTCCATATGAACGAATCTGAATATCCTATTTGTGAATCAAATGTAATAAATAATGTTCAGATCAATATGTTAAATAAATAATTAATGCCAATTCGAACGCGGCCAGATAAAACTGACTGATTTAGCGGAGAAAATTTAATTTTTTATTTTACAAGTTTTACTTTCAAAGCAAAATCGTTTACAAGTTTTTAAGATTTTTCTAAAATCTTCCACGAGTGGTTCTTTATATTTTTGAAATTTTTTTTTGGCGGGGGACTATTGGGTCTAATGTTTCTATTGTTCCACCAAATCTACATGTAAAATTTTAGCTTCCTACGATCAATCTATTGTAGAGCTAAAATTTCATCTTAGTCTCCCCTTAAAAGTCAAAACAATCAATTATATGGTTTTATTGTTTCAGAATCAAGGTGTTTACGAGTACTATGAAAAGATGTCGGACATGGTCGCGATTTTAATCGACTTAGAAGTGCTGTCGAATGGTTCATCGTGCAGTGTGATGCTCATAAATCGAGTCCTGACGTTTCTTCATCTCTTCTTCGGTACGTGATTAGCATGAGTTAGTCGTTGCGACTTCAAGTTTTTTCCAACCTTTGCTTATGGGGTGTCCGTTTTAAATTCCAAAAAATGCAATATTTTTATCTAGTTTGCATCGCTGACTTTCGAAGTTGATTTCTTCAAAATAAAATAGTCCTCGAATATCGTTTGAATATGATGCTGAATACCAAAGTAAGACAAAAGAACAAAGGATGTATCAAAAAGTGCAACGATACCTTCTATAGATCGAATGATATATTTGCAAAACAATTATTCAGTTGTTTAATTTCAACATGTGAATAATTTGTTTGATGGAAAATTGATTTTTCGAAGGAAGGCAAAGTTTCTGGTTATATTTTATGGTTTAAATGAAACGATGGACCAGAAAAATAACATTTTGACATTAACGATAATTTACAAGTTCAATAGTGTATGAAATTAATCAACGTACGGATGTTAAATTTCAGATGATCAAGCAGAATACATGCTGCACACTCTGCTGAAGTTACGTTGCATGACAAACACCTATTTCGAGATTATGAATCCAATTTTACTGTAAGTTCCGCAAGTTTTGCTGGTTTAATAATTGATAACTTTAATTCTTATTTCAATTTTATCATCTTCATTAAATTGTGTTTCATTAAAAATTTCATGTCTGTTTTTAATTTGATTTAAAATTGAATTTTCAGAAAAGTTTTAGAAGACATTAGTCGACGACCAGTCTGTGTTGACATATACCTTCCGTTCTTTCTCGTCAGTCGTTTGTGGCTGAACAACATCGAGGAGGATAATATGAAAACTGTCGTCATCTCAACTGCAAATGCTATTCTTGGAGAAAAGATTCCGGCAAATGTGTTAACGTTTTTGAAAAACGAATTTCCATCCGACAACTTGTCCACTGATGAACTCATGAAACGCGAGTTTGACATCCAAAAATGCTGCCACCAATATCTCGAGCAATGGAAAATCCTTAACGAAGATGATATCGATGAAGATGGCTTGGAAGACGAACCTGTTAGGAACGATAATAATTTGAAGACTGTGAATGATGAAAGAGTAAGTTTCTTTCGTAACTATATTTTAAACAAATTTATAGAAAAGTCGAACGAAATTTTTCTTTATTCGACAAAAAATCATGTTGGCATTCTTTTGGTTTGTCAACATTAGTATTCTTTACCCGTAACATAGAATATAATACACAACTCGGAAAATTGTGTGAAATTTTGCAAGCCAAAAGTGGGAGTGGTATAACCCTGCACAATTGGAAACATATTTTTTCTGTTAATACCTTAATTACCATCTTAACTGGCAAAATGTCACTTCTCACTACGCTCAGGCTCAGGCCAGACCAGGTTAACTCTGATAGAGCCTCAAAATGCAAATTAAATCAGGCCTATGTTAGTGACAAGAAAAAACTCATTTTCGCGAGAAAAGCGAAAATGCCGCAAAAAAGCGATGTGAGCATGTCACATGTTGGAATAAATTTTGTTGAGATGAATGGGATTAATGTGTTTAGATAAACGTGGTGACAAATCATAATGTTTAGCTTTTGACTTTACGCATCTCTATTAAGAAAAAAAGTAAATCCAAGGTTTTTCGATAGACCTGGTTTACATTTTATTGCACTCATTCGATTTGATAAATAAAATCTCAAAAAGTCTCAAAAGAGTGGTGTTCATCTTAAAAATTTTTATTAAAATTTTTTTTTTTTTATTTTAATATAACATAATATATTATATTATAATATTTTCCAATTATTTTCATATATATTATAATTATAAACACATTACTCGTTTATAATCGACGTTTTCCAGTTATTGCGTCTTTTATAAACAACATTTATTCACCGATACCGCTGTTTGTATTTCAGGTCATGAAAATTGACGCGAATATTATTTCTCAATTGAATAATTCAAATCAAAAAAGTAATACTTTATCACCAAATAATACATTTTCAGATAATTCTAAAAGATTAAAAGTTGCAAAAAGTAAGATTTGTAAGAGTAAAGCAGCTACTGATGAGATTGTTGTTATTGATTTGACTGATGATATCTTGGAAGATGCGGATGAAACAAAGGCCCTCTGGACATTTTCATTTGATATTAGACTTGGAAGTAATCTTAAGGATTCTTTTCAATTAATAGAACAAAAATACCATCAAAGGGGATCAACGACAACTCATTACAAAGGTGATGCAACGACGACAGGTGCAGGTGTTACGTCTCCATCTGTAATTGAAAATGTTAACTTACCGGATGGCAGTATAACTTATATTAGGAAGATTGTCACTGAAGAAAATGAAGTAAACCATGTGATTGCACCGCTTGAAGAAAAAAGTTCTGTTTTGCCACCTGAAGATAGAATCATGGGAACAACATTCGAAGATAAAATGATTGCAGCATCGTCCGAAGATAAAATTGTTACCACGTGTGAAGACATCGAAACAAGTTCAGCATTCGAAGATTCCAAAAAGTCGTCACCAATTGAAGAAATTGTTTGTAATGTTGAAAAAGAGACACCTGTAAATGCACTGGATTCTTTACTACCTATTTCCGGAGAAGAGATAATTGTTACAGCGGAATTTGACGAAAGCTCGGTAGTCACACACCATGATGTAGTCTCAGAGCCCTCGAAGGAACAAACTGACAACATGGACGGCTTGCTTCTGTTGGCAAGCGTTTCACAAACAGCTAGTCGGATAAGTATAGAGCCAAAAAATAATATGATTAAAGTCAAAGATTACGCCGATTTAGTAGCAAAAGCATCTTCATTGGAAACAAAATCGATTTTATTCCGGACAGTAAATGAACCTGTAAACTTGAATGAAGTGGAAAGCTCTTGTCACAATGCAGCGTTTGAAACTGAAAGGCTAAATGAAATTTCGAATGATGTGGATATGAACGACGTTAAAAATTTCACTGCCTTTGGATTAGAGACCACAAATGCAATTTTGAACGGAGAAACTGTTGTATTGCGGCCAAAGTTTCCACATAGCAATTTGTACGTTATTAATAAAGCAATAGGCACGAAAAACGATGGTGAGGAGGAAATGAACGAGTTGAGTAGGGACGAGTTGGAGAAAAATTGTTTGACAAACTGTCCGAATATCTCGAAACTATGTCTTTCTTGTCAACACATTTGCAAATCTTGCGGTATGAGCCCTTTAAAGACAGCAAATTCGTCTCGTTACGTTTCCTGTGCCACTTGCACTTACGAAGTCGCGACGTACTGTCGACAGTGCACTTATTACCTACCGAAGCAGGAAAACGATATTATGCGAGCGAACCCGACCATCAGCATGATGGAAAACGGATATGAAGAAAAGCCTTTGGAAGCTGGAATAAGGTACATACAACTTCGCGATAAAGCTGCTTGCGATAAAGGCGCGTATGAAAAGGTCGCGTATGAGAGGGATACGTACGACAGAACTACTTACGGAAGGGATAAATACGAGAAGGATTCGTACGAAAACGCTACGTTCGAGAAGGTCGCGTTTGAAAAAAACGTAGACAAAGCGATCGCTCATAAAAGTACGATGGAAGATGCGGCAAAACTCGACGGCTTGATGGAGGATTCTTCAACTCACGAGAATGCGAGCAAATTGCCATTTAAAAAGAGGCTCAAATTCGACAGCAGCTTGAATGTGAGAAAAAACCAAACCGAATTAACAAATGAAGCCAACATGATGAAAAGCATCCGACACTGTAACAAGACTAACATCCGTCACAACATGGCTCCCAATGTACAACTTAACAAAAAACCTTTCGTCCATAGTCAACCGATCGTCCATAAAAATCATCAACCCTGGGTAAAATATTCTGCTGATCTCAAGGTCTCGAACAAACTGCAAACAGTTCCCAATAACGTCCATTCCACTCACCAATCATGGATCCAGCATAACGAGTTCAAAATCCCAAAAAACGTGCATCAGAATAATCACCAAATACACATGAACAATTGGATCCAGTCCAAAAATAATACTGTTAGTTGGAACTCAGTACAAACGCCAACTTCCGAAAAGCCTGTTAAAAAAATGAAGAGTGCGTCACGAGCAAAAAAAACTATCGAAGCTGAAGTCAGAAGCTCTGCGCGAATTTCAAAACGGAATATCCCAAAGATCGACTACGCTTATTCAGAATTTCTCGAAGAAGAAGTCCAATCACCTAATACTGCTAAACGACGAAAAAAGAGCGCACGATGATCAAGTACGAGGAGACGTTGTGATCAAGTCAAAGATATCGTGAATAAAAAATCTTACAAAGATTCGACTGAAAATCGTTTGTTTCGTAATGTTGTTAAGATTATAATTTGTACTTCGAAAACAGTATTGTAAATTAAAAATGAAATTTAGAATCGATTAGATGATAATGTCCAAAAATGCTGATGTAAGAATTTTTCTACAGTTTCTGCACCAGTATTTTCTTTTATATTCATTTGAAACGATTAACTCACGAACGTCATGAACAGATTGTATATAAACGAGTAGTAATTTTAGTTTACACAAATGGCCGAAATTGTAAATACCAAAAAATATAGCGGAAGAGTCCCCGTTTAGTTTTACGTTAACTTAACTCAATAATAATGTGCTTGTCCGTTTAATAATTGCTTTCCTTCAGACATTATCAGACAAATAAGCATGTAAATAAATGATATTGCGCACGAACAACAAATTTTACAGTCAAATTCCTTAACTACATTAATCATATATACAACAAATATGTTTATTTGTTTGATTGTCATTTTGTTCATTTGTTTGTTTGTTGCGACAAAACTTCAATACCATCAATTATTCAAAAATCAAGTTTTGGCATCAGTTTTTTGTGTCCTCATCTTTTTAAAAGTAGTAACATAGGCTAGATAGTCGTACATTTATTTTGATAATGTTTTGCAAACAAACATTTTTTTCACTAGTATTGATAAATAACAAAAATTCATCTTTAATTTTTACAGTCTTCCTCTCTAGTGTGTAGATTTACTATAAATTAGATGAATACCTAAGTTTTGCTTGTAAAAACAAATTAAAAATTATTTTAAAACCCAATTAAATATTTAAGGGGTTCTCAAATGACACTAATAAATACGCCGTTCCGAATTTTGTTGTAACAAACAGACAAATCACGGTCCACATTTTTTTATATACTTTTAAATATTTTTAGAAAATACCGGAAGAGAAGCCGGGGTTTTCCGCTAATTATAATATTAAAAAAAATTATAAGAAACAAAAATTGTGAATAAAAACTAGATTCTTTGACTTTTTAATTAATTTAATTTATGTATTTGAATTATTTGACCTCTAAATGAAATATAAGCTTTCATTCGTGATTGTCAAAAATGCCCTTTAATTTTGACTGAATTAAACTAATGATAATTGAGATAAAGAGAAAGGTTCGTGTACATGAACATTCAGAGCAATTCTTAGCTCTGAGTCGTTGGAACATTTCAATATGACGAAATAAACTCGTCAATATAAAGAATAAAATATTACAATACTTGTAATCAGACTATAAACTTCGCTTCATGATCAAAAGTATTATTGTCTTGTAAACTTATTGAAAATTTAAATTTAGTTTGTACAGTAGTCTGACAATGTAAATACGAAATATTTTTGCTGATCAGCGTTGTAATTTGCGAATATTATTGTGAAGTCAAAACGAAGTAGTTCGATACCTGTACGAGATGATTTAATAAGATTGCATGATTATATCTGAACTTTTAGAAAATTAAATCCAATAGGCTATTACAGATATATCAATTCCGTTGAATAATTAAGCTTGATTTGTAAATATTTTGGTTATTAACACTTTTAAGGATAATTTATTATAGAAAGAAAAATAACTAAACAAATAATATCATTATTAAATTATTTATGCGTCAAAATTGTATATTTCATGACTTGAAAAACTATCAGAAGAATTAATGATCAATGAATCATTAATAGCAAGTTATAAATTAAATTTAAAACATTGAATTGGTATAAAGTAATAAGACTTGTTTCCTTTTTTTGAAAAAATTGAACATTTTTTGTGAACCTCCTTTGTAAATCAGTTGATGAATTTTGACCAAAATTATATGAGTTTTTGAATTTTGGTTATACCATGAAAACTGAAATCCTCGTGTTATTCTAGTGATGTCATTCACTAATCTATTTTGGAATTTACAGTAATAAATAACATAATTAAAAAGTAGTGAAAATAAACCAAAGGAGTTCATGAGACTTAAACTGTTCACGCGAGAAAACCCATGACTAGGAATATAAGGGGGCCTTATGAAGTACGAATTCTATGGAGAAAAGCTTTTACAAGGCATCCATGGCAGTGTGGAGAGGCGCCTTAACAATAAAGATAGTAACAATAATGGGACAAGCTTTAGCTCACATACTCATTATAATGGATTCATGGTAAATATATATATATATATATATATATATATATATATATATATATATATATTATATATATATATATATATATTAGTGCAAATTTTGTAGCATTCAAGTTTTAACAAAAGTTCTCATTATTTTTCAGGATAGCCACTCTCAAGAGCTAGAGGAATATTTTCTAAAATTTTGGCGATACCCACAGTTATCTGACACCATAATCAAGAATGCATATAATAATAAGTCATAAAATCAGGGACTCGCGAATACTGAAATGTGCGTAAGAAATTAGCTAAACCCACAACATTCAAATTGATGAAATGATGAACTGAAAAATGTTAGAATGGAAATAGTCCGATTATTCATAGTCAGAATTTAGATATAAATGTTAATTAATTCATCAAAGGAAAGAAGGTCAGCGCAAAATTTGTAGACGATAAACAGAAACATGACGATGATAGTTTGGCAACATGCACTCGCTGAGGATTTTGATTTTTTATTATGTGCCAATTCGCGAAACATTGTTAACTAAATAGCATATTCTAGCAAGTTCGCCGAAACTGTCATTAAATATTCATAGCATTTACATTCCTTGCTTTTCCAGAAATGCACGGAAGTTGACTTAGTTATTATTTTCTCATGTCGCACGGTATGCTGCAGCTTCTCAAGCTATTTTATTATACAAAACAACCTGCCGTCTTCCGTGCTCCAAATCATACAAAATTAGCAAAAATTGAATTAAAATCTCTTAAGCAATTCAAAAAAAAAAAACTAAATGGAATGCGTCAATAGCAACACATTAATTTGTTATCTTAAAACTAATATTCGTTTAAAGTATTTGCAATCGTGATAAATTATTTATTTATTATATTACTAGTTGCTACATTGAGTAAACGATCCACCAGTTTGTTTTACAGCGGTATGCCTCATTTTCAAGATATCTTTGTTAATAAATATAATTCCTCAATTTTTGTACCTGACTTTTAGCAAAATACTAACTTATTTTGTAAATGACGATTTTTTCTTGAATCGTCCAAATGAACTTCCTCAAATTATCCACCAGTACAATGTGTGTGTTTTATATATCTAGAAAAAAAGTTAAATTTTCTAAAACATTAAAATGTCAAATTTGAAATAAATGCATTGTCCGGCTCCGCCGTTCATTTCTCTCACCGTTAGCCTTTGAATGATTTTCACCAAGTCGTACCTTTTAGTCGCGCACTCTTTTGTCAAGATTTAGCACTTGTACATTTCCTGAACGAGTTTTATACTTGTACATAACTGTTGAAGTGCTCGGGAATACTCGCAAAACCCTTAATTAAGAGTCAGCACAAAATTCCAAATGAAATTTACCGTTTACAGAATGAATGAAATATACAAAAATATTAATAAGACGTGCAAGATCGCACAAAAGCGAATATACCTAAGTAGATGGTAGGCAAATTAAGCCTACAATACATTACAAAAACGGAGTTCTTCGCATTGTCATTGTCATCAAAAAACTGAAGTAAAACTGTTACATATATGGTTCATGAATGGTATTTATTTCCCATTTATGCTGCCATAAATGCAGCCACATGTTTGTAATCATTCATGACGGCATTTATAAATGTTTACTTGAGAAATGATATTTATCTGGTGCAATTGAGGAACTCGAGTTTTTTCATTGAGCTTCGTATCGGAAACTCCATGACTAGTTTTCAACTCATCATAATAGTACACTGTACAATCTGCATAAACGACGAGTTTTAGTTGATAGAAACTTGAAGAGCTTATTTCCTACAGTTTGTATTATATGGTTGCCATATAAAAGTCACTGTGTCAGAAACCCGCGGCCATTCAATGCAATCCATAATAAGCTGGGCAGCTCTTTATTACTTTCAACAACATAGAAGGATTATGGGACGATATTTTTTTAATAAATCAACTTTATTCAAATCTGAATAGATGATAATTCAGTTCTGCATTATTCTACCAAATAATAATAATTAATAAAATAATAATATAATGAATAATGATAAAAAAAAACATCTTTGTCGTCATAAGCATAAGAAGTGTAAAAACTGCTATAAAATTATCAATCTTATTTGAGTAATTTTATCTTGTAGTACTAATTAATAATGACAAAAAAGGAACTTGAATTTTATTCATACAGACGTAAGAATGGAAAAAAGGATTTTCATATTATCGATAGTGAAGAATGATTGAAGTATTAAAGTCATGATAAACGTAAGATATTGATGTGTATAATAGAATGTATATTGCAATACATATCTACTAGAAAACGGAACTGAAATTCAATTAAAACGTTTTGAAATTTGTATTTCATGTTGTTTTTATGCTCTTCGATTAACTGACAGTTAAAACTTTCAAAAATTGATTTGTATTTTTAATTTTGTTCTGTACAGTCATAAAAACGTATTATTAAGTCAAGTTTTTGCTATCAATGGAAAAATTTCAACAATCAAAAAAATTTTGTTCAGACACTTAACAATTTGAATTTTTTGTTATTTGAATATGGAGTAATCCGTTTTTGCTTCCGAGTCACTCATTTTTTTATTTGATTTGCATTTGAAGTTGAAAGCTGCCCGGATCTGTTACTAAATATCAAATACTTTTTTATATAAATCTTCAAAAGAAGAAATTAAAATGTATGGCACTGATGCTTTGGAGCATTGTTTTTTCCTTAAAAAAATAAAGCGTCTATTTTTAGATGAACGACGTTTTAAACATTAAAATGGAAAGTATACTATTGAAACAGTGCAAAACTGATGTATGGAAAGAAGCAAAGTAATTTTGTAATTAATGAGTATGTTGAAAGATTGAAGAAACAAAAATACAATTCCTGAAAGTGTTCAACAGTTTTGATTAATTTTCAGTCCTCGGAATTGAGCGGCAACAATTCTACCGCCTTCATCCTGGGGTTGAACAGCACTATTTTCTACTCGGACGTAAGGGTCTGAGATGTGTTATGTACTATAAAATGTACAATCATATGTTATTATTTATCAAACGACGGGTTATGAATTATCGTTGAAATCTCGTTTTCGAAACAAGCTCTTCGAAATTTATGAAGTATCATAAAACCGTAATTATAAAGCATCGTTTGCCAATGTTAGATTTAGTTCCCAAGACCCTGTCGTGTATGTCATGCGTGCGGATTAATTTTAACGGAGGATACAAATGAAGACTGCTTTAGAATATTTAGAACCTGCTTTGTTCAAACAATGCTCATCCATTAAATTTAATTTTCTTCCATAATTTCAAACCCCCTCCGCCCTAAGATTTACCAACAAAATAATAATAATATCGTTCTCAATTGTTTATCAAATTTGATCTTCATGATGTTCATTTTTCTGAACTAAACACCACCAATTAGTGTTAACAGCCCTGTTGAAAAAGTCTCTTAAAAATTTATAAGCTCTTATATATAAACATGGACAAAAATAAATCCAATTATAGTAAACAAAATTCAGTAAAGTTTAGACAAAAATCGTATAGATGCTTTTAGATACAGACAACAATTTTTTTACTAAAATCTAATGGACTTTTTTAACAGGGAGACTTTTTCACGTTAAAATGATCTTGCAATAATTATTTCAAATTTGAGTAAATTTTGTATACAGTGTGCTTTAGGGTGGGACATGCATAATTTTTAAAGTGTCAAACACTAAAACTGTATTCCATCTAACAAAAATGTTTCTAATTATCTTTAATATTCCATACTGTTATTAGCAAAGTTTTTTCTAATTAAGAATATAAATTTTTAGCTGAAAAAATTCCAAATTTAATTAACATCTTCTATGGCATTTTGTAGTCTCAGCCGATATATTATTATTTAATTATATACATATAACATTTTTCAAACTACATTATAAATCGAGTTGAAAATTTTCCAGTGAATTAATAAGAATATTAGTTTGTTGACAGTAATTGAATATGTAATTTTGATCAGTTCATTAATATGTAGTTTCATCTTTTGCTATAAGACCTCGAAAAAAAAGTTGTTTTTTTATATATATAAATAAAAACATTCTACTTTAAAATAGGCGGTTCAATTCAAATTTTGAGAACAGTTCATTAATTTTAATTCAAAAAATTAAAAAGTAATAAAGTTTGAATTATCCCGTAAAATAGCATGTCCCATTTTAAAGTGATAATTAATTTATAGGGTTGAATCAGAAAATAAATTAACTGCGCCATCCATTCCATAGCAAACATAAAAAGCTATAAGTCAAACTAGTTCAAAATTTACATGGCAAACCGTCCAAATATTTCTACCAAATGAAAATTCATAGTTCCTCAATAAAATTAAATGACAGAACTTACAGGAATGATTCTCAAAAGACGAACAAACTGTTATAGATGTCTGAATGAGATCAATACTTACCGAAAACTCGAACAAAATTCAGGAATTGTTCCCAACCATTTCATCGATTGCTTTTAGGAATTATTTCTGTCAGTATGTCTCAGATGGTATTTAGCAAAGTTATGGAATAGATGCTCGCGTATAATCCCAAATTTCTTGAAAACCCTTTGATATTTTGATACTTCATCTCAAACATGTGATTATTTTATCTCTGCTGAGATATCATTGTACATTGTACCTTGCGATTAATAATGACCAGCAAAGCAAAAAGTCCCTTTTATAAGTTTAGTTTGTTAAAACTTAATTGACAATTTAATATTTTTAATTCACCAGCTCAAAGTTTGACCGCATTGACCAACGGGCGATCAATAGAGCCGCAAACGAAAGATACTTCACGCATGCAAAAATTAATCTAAAAAATTTATTGACTGATCAGAGGATTAAGTGAGGTAGTATAAAAAGTATTACAAAATATTAGAAGCGTTATTGGAACTTGGGCGAACAGTGTATTTGTTATACGTTTCTGCAAGCGAGAAGTATAAGTCTGTATTTCGTCCAGCTCATTTTTTTTCTTTTGGCCGCATTGTGCAAGCACCTGAATCACTTTCACAGTCAAGATTTTCTGAGGAACTCAAACACCTTGAAATTCTGAATGTAAAGAAAACTCGGTGTTTGGGTGTCTGCTCAAATAGTGAATGAATTGTTATTTTTTTATTTTTTTTTCTTCTTTTGCAAAGCCATGACTTTAGTTTTTAAACTGCTGTATTTATGTAATTGTATAGTAAAATCAATGAAAGGCTGAAAGATTAAAAATTACTATTTATAAGAATTCAGATAATATTATCTCTTAAGAGCAGATTTTTCCAGCGTCGCGTAACATTGTCCACACATTCTTCTAAAACTTAGCTTGGATTTTCACTATCAAAACATGACAAGATAGTGGCAATTCAGCAATATGAAATTCTGTTTCACAGTTAAATATTTCTCAACACGACGCGTTGGAAATCTCATCATAAAACTCCCATCATCAAAAGTGTTCGATTGTGAAATATATTTAATGTATAAAATAAAGTAGATATTATTTGTAAAGAAGTGTTCCTGATTTATTTCCTTGATAATATCTTTCATTTCAATGAAGCTGGTAAACGAAGTTTCCGTTTTGCTATCAAATTAATTTGTGATTGATTTTTAATTAATATTAATATTAGTATTATTATTATTACCTAGTTGAAGGTAAGTGAAAAATAATATTTGACTCTTTGAAAAATTAATTTTTATTTTGAACAGAATTCATGATATACAATATAATAACAATAATGAAGTACTTATACAATGAAGTGTATGAAAGCATTGCGTTACAATTCAATGTGACACTTTTGTTTTAAATATATATTTAAATTTTATCGATAAATCATATCGTCATTGACGATAAAACTAAAACTAAATCAAATACAACTAAAACGCAGAATGTTTGTCATTTGTACAAAGAATAAATTGCATCAAGATATCATCGATCAGCAAGTTCTACTTAAAATTAACTATTCAAGTTTCGATCATAGATAATTGTTTTTCTACATTATAGTATCCGTACAATAATTAGGTCAATCCTAACGAGAATTCAAGAAAATAAAAAGTGATTAAAAACATTTATAATATAGTCGAATGAAAACATCATTTTTTACTATTTACAACAAGATTGAATAAACTTCGGAGCGAATTAATTCCCAACGTTCGAATAAATGATAATATACCGCACTACTAGACAATCAATTGTTCAGAAATTGAACAAGCTTTGAATTAAATAAGTGAAGTTGGAGAATTGAATTCTCTAAATAAGCACCATTGAGATTGAATTCTCATGACTTTGCATGAACCCATAACTCATGACGCGAAAAACAAGAATCCCTTGTTCTCTAGCTCTCAAACGTAATTACAATAAGTTTGTACAATACTGTACACAATTATATGTGTCTGTCACAAGACACGCACAAAACAGAAACATAGACACCGAACAACATTCTCACAAACAATCTAAAACTAAAGTTAAGCAGTTTCGGACAATGAAAATTGGAACACCCACCAATAATAAATGTTGCGTTTTAAAATTATACAAAATCAATATAACGGATAACGTTTGTATATTTATAGTAAAAAAATCTAGACAAAACCAATTTACAATCACAATTTTAAAATAATACAATCTACACAGTGTTGAAACTATGAGATGAGGAACTAGTCCCAGTAGTCTTGGTTGCATTACAAACTTTTTCTCTAACCAAAAATTAGGCTGCAACCATACTGAATTCTACATACAACAAAAAATAACTTCTATATAAAATTTACAATTATGTGACAAAAACAGAGTTCACAAAATTTGTCTTAGGACGTGGCAAATCTTGGGAACTCGTGTGGCACTACACGAGGTTTGTTTTGTCTTCATCTCTTTGAGGAAAAAAAAATGTCAAGCCAAACTTTTGTTTATGTTTTGGATTGAATCAACGCTTGATGTCATTTGAAGAAAATACTTGGAGGGTAAATTTTGCGGCCGTCAGTTTCAACGTTTGTCCAAGTCAAACTTTCGTGGCAAACATATCAATTATGCAGCTTCAATTAAAAGGTAGACGATATTCGGAATCGTCCCGCGAGAAACTTGTTTTATGCAGTTGCATGGCTCAACTATTTGCAAATAACCAGTCGTGTATAAATAGACTCAGAGTCAGGCAGGCACTGGATTCCCCAAGTTTTTTGCGATCTCGAAACTCTGTTCCAAGCGCAACGGAGAAAGGTGGCATATTAAGCTCGTGCAACATAATTATGGGACAATTTTTCACTTTTCCATTGTAAAATCTGTAAATGCAAAAATTGCCATTGTTATAACCGATGCGAATGACACTCTGTCCATTTTCATTCATCCACGATAATCATTCACCAAAAAAGAATTAAATTATAATGTTCAGAATAAAGCATTGCACCGCTTACATGATTTCAATTCAATCGCGATTTTTCACTAGATGAAAATCCATTTAGACCGACTAATAAATATAACATCCAGGTCGTTCTTACTAGAGTTAACACTGGCGACATCACGGGCAACGATTTTGCAAACCAATTCAATCAGAGGGTTTAAAATCGTCGTGTGTGACAGCCGCTCGGGTAGGTCAACATGACAACGACGTAACAAGAAATGTGTAAAATTAAATACTCCGAGCGACATTCCTTCTCATCACGTTTCTCGCTTGTTCAGCGTTTCCGCTCTCAAAGCGAAAAGTTCGCGTCAATTAACACACACGTCTGTGTCAATAGACGAAAATTACGCAAAACGATTCAATTTTATTTATTCAGGAAATCAGTGTCACCAAGATTTCCATCGTTCCATCCAACGGACAAAAAAAATAAAAAATCTACACGCTTTTTTAGGAGCCGGATCGAACGGCGTCATTTGCACCTGAATGCAAAATCACGGCGCTTCGTTCGCTCTGCAATTTGAGATTCGACAGTGATGTTTGAAATAAAATATATTTGATACTGTATCGTAAATGATTCCTTTTCCATGAGGCTCGACAACGTATCTCGTCCTTGCATATCCGAGCGTTTTGCAGAATTTCTCCTTTTCAAATTGAATGTAGGCGCTGAAAGGAAGACAAATTTTCCCTCCTCACAGTCCTTTTTGAAAACTTCTTGTGAAACACCTAGACAACGTTCTCGACCGCATGATTATTGCTACCACTCGCTTTTATGGATCACTTGGCTGAAGAAGTCCTAGATTCGTTTTTGAAGCGCGCCATTTCTTTATCCGAATTACATCATTTCAGTCGAGCTCTTAGCTTCCGAGATTAGAGTGGGCGTCGGTTTGAAAACGAGGTCTCTTTTCCAGCGAGCCTTTTCATCGTCGGTTTTTCTGCTACATCTGACATTTGGAGCGGCGAGCGGCCGAAAAGAACTGTACGTGGCAGGCACTCTGCAATGAAACACTTCAAATTATTTTCTGCGATGAATAGGCGTTCTTCTTGCAACTTAAAAAACCTCTTTCTGTTTTTATTCCAAATTATTAAGAGCGAATGAAAAATAAAGTTTGCCACCGACACATTCTCAGAAGAAAAAGGATTCGGATAAAAACGATCTATCTATCAAGTTCTAAACAAATATGAGCTTTACTGAAAATATATGGGTAATTCATCCATTTAATTGGATATCAAAATTTGACATTACAAAACAAATTGACATTGAAACAAATCCCTGATGACATACTTTTTTGGACAAATTTGTGCAAATATAAACGTAAATTCTCAGTTTTGCTGAGAAGAGCTAATCTTTCGATCAACATAATTTCTGTATTTTCCATCCAAAAGACTTCAACTTTAGCCCATTTGAAAGCTCAAAGCTTGTACTTTGCGATTACTGCATTCAAAATAGTCAAATCTTGATAACAGATGGCGCTCAGAACAATCAAATCGATTCGCAAAGTCTTTTGGATGAAAAATATAAAAGTTATGTCGATCGCAAAAGTTCAACTCCTTTCAACTAGACTACATTCATTTTATATTTTTACAAATCTATCCTCAAAAAGTGATGATTCGACATCATTCTTGTCAACTCTGTGTTTAGATTTGTATAAGAACGTAAAAAGCTGTTTGTGTTTATAATAAATAATTACTATACTTGCAGTAATTACTTAATATAATATTATCATAAATTCGTATCATACGAAAGTAGATCGTTTGATTTGCAAATTTCTGGATGTTACAAGTTAAAACTAAATCAGTTTCAGAAAGCTGGCAAAATGTACTTGGCTATTCTATCATTCATTCAGCGCTTTGCAAACAGACGGAGTGATAAAGTGGACGAGTTTGGTGCGCAATCAAATTTGAAATTCGAAGGTTGTCGACCGTACCTGCAGACTGAAAGTTCGTTCACAGATGTGTAATGATGATGTCATCATCGATGTCGTCCTTTTCATCGTCCGTTTCTTCAGGTTGATTAGCCTCCGCAGCTTTCGGGTCCTCGGCAATGGCCTTCAAACGCTTTTGTTTCCGCCTGTGCAACAGCTCCACAATCACATAACCCACCGTGCCGATCATTAGCACGGTTAACAACACGTACAGTTTCATGCGTGCACACAACTGGGTACTGTACGCGTAGGCGATCACGAAACCAAAACTCTCCCACAGCCGATAATTTGAGAATGCAGCCTCTTTATTGCGTCTGAAAAGAGTACCGTAGAGACCTAAAAACGAACAAAATTGAACATTTTGATAAAAAATGGAAACCAGCAGTGCAAGGACAAAAAAAGCCAAAGTGCAAATGAATTTTCATAAGGTTTTTTCAATAATATACACGAAGAAAAATGAATCTCGAGAATTTACTTGACTTTATCGCTCTTCAAAACTTTACCGTGAAAGTTTCAAAGTACGATAAACCAAAGTAAAACCTCACATTGCGTTCTTCACGATAAAATTTTTAGCTGATCCGTTTTTTCCACTTTCCACTTTCCGAAAAATAGAATCACGAGAGAACTTATTTGTATCAGTGATGTATCGATTTTTGAATTTAAAAAACGTTAAACTTGATATCACGAATCTGAATTTTAAATAACATCAATGAGAAGATACTATTTGATTTTAAATCAGTCGTCTGTTGTTTTGAATTGAAAAATGATGTTGATGAAAATTATATAATATGCCGTATGCGGTATAGTCATAAAAGTGATGTCTTAATTGAAAATAGAAAACTCTAATAGCTAATTGGAATTTGAATGGCCTAAAAAACAAGTTGCTATTTGAAAAAAAATCATCAAGTTTTGTCAATTGTATTTTCAATTTGTTCAATTTCAATTGAATAAAAAATTTGTTAACGATACTGAGGTGATAAATCATACATAAATGATTCATTTTAGAATTGGATTCTTGTGTGTAAAAATTTGAAATGTATAAATGAAGACAAATCTGTGAAGGCACGTGTGAGACATAAAAATGGTACAGAGTAGTAGCTCGAGAAGGTCCACGAGGTGACCGGTTGTGACGCAATTAAGCGGGCAAAGCATACAGTGAAGCGTGAAGGCTTTTGCACTTTGGCTCTAGTTTGTCGGCGATAAATCAGAACCCGTCACGTGTGCGCTGAATTCGTACATTGTGGTTTGGAGCACAATGGCCACGGGAGGCAAAGTTGAAACAGTCGCACCACAATGACGAATCCGGTTGGGCGAACTGGTTTTCGTCAGTCGATTGGATAAAAAAAATGCGGTCGTCCAGTTAGCGGCGTTGATATGCATATATTGTGGCGGGTTTACAAACGAAAATCTTTCCTCAATATTCAGTATTAATTTGTCGGCAAAAGAAATGTATATATGCATGAAAGATAACGAAAATGGTGCTAATCTCACCATTAACTTGCGTCTGCCAAACGGCATCTCCGACGCCCCATAATCCCGAGATTCCGAAGAAATAATAATAATTGTCCGGGTGCGGCCTCCAAACAAGAAGAACGCCGACTAGAGCGGCATGCACTACTGCCCCAAGTGCCATTAGCGGCTGTCTGCCAATGTACTTCATCACGGAGCCAAACACCAACGAGCATCCGGCATTCACAACGCCGAAACAGATCATCACGTAGCCAACTTGGTGAACTCCCAGAGCACAGGAAATGTACGCCTGCAAACATACAAAAATTGTCTCATCATCTGTCGCCAATTAACTGTCTAAAAATCACATATGGATCTCCTCTTTAAGATCCAAACTTTTTTTTTCTTTTTTTTGAAACATAAATATTTATGCTCATGAGAGCCTCATTCGAATTGCACAGATATAAGGAATTCACAAATATTTACTCTGTGAAACAGGTCCTGTAAAAACATGGTCTGTAAGCTCAAAAGGAGCATCATAGTCGGAATGTTTCATCAAAGATTGCACTCAAACTCAAAATTACACTAATTAGTTTCTCTTGAGTTTCTGTGTTTTCCTCCTTTTGACTCTGCAATCATTAGTCAGATGACGCGAACACTGTAGCTTCTGACTTTGAGCAATTGTGTAATTCACTGTGAATGAAGTTGGCAATCAACCAGTGGCAAACTTTTGTTTTAAATGTTCACCTTATATGTATTGAATTAGCAACTCCGTGTGAATCAGTTCCAATTAATCAATATCCATTCACTTTCATACATCTAATTTTCTACGTTGCTTTGAAGCCTACGTTCAATGCTATTATATACAATTCTAAATTTCAAATATTAATAAACTATTATATATATATATATATATATATACATACATTGAAATTAAAACATTGATCATTAAAATATCTATGTTACATGTTCATAAAAGTTCATCATCAAAAATTAATGAGATTACCAAGTTAGAAATGATGACGCCTGTTTAAAAATAACGTGAAGGCATCTTAAGCAATTTTTAGTTGTTGCATTGGCATCCAATGCCGAAACAAAAGGACGCACGGCGTTTAAATAAATCGGATGGGCTCGAAATCCGTAGGTAAACGATCCATAGGTAAAGGATTGAGTTAAATTAGAGATACAAGAAAAGGGTTACTTTACGTTGCGCTTTGGCTTCGATAAAGGGCGCGATGCAATTTACCTCGAATTATTTATAACCACGTCTGTCCACAAATTCCGATCGTTCGACTGAGACCCCGTATAGCTCATTCAATGAATCAACGACATTGTCGAACCGGTCGCCGATCCAGTTCCCAACTCAGCCGAGATAATCAAATTCAAGTTACACGAGATCGTTGAACGCATACCTGACCGATTTCTTCTACTTGTATTCATATTTGTCCGCTCATTTCTGGGTCGGATTTCGTATTTCAGATCAGCTATTCCAAGTGACGATCGCTGCGGAACATAATTCGAAGTCGGGCTTCAGCGATTAAAGTTTCAAACAAAAGAAATATTGGCAAAACATATTTTTCTCTGCACAATGATTCAATTGCAACTGACGGCAATGTACCGGGAATACAAAATTCGTTTCGTTTTGAAGAAATAAAAAAAAACGATTAATTTTGACGATTAATTGCATAATGTGATAACGTTGCAGTTTTTATAACTTATCTTTGTTTTTTATCAGTTCCTCTCTTGTGCTTCCTCGACATTGAAAAATAATGACTGGGAAAACTCCGAAAATGCATCGTGCTATCTTCTGAACGTGAAAATACATAATATATTATTCCAGAAATAACAATTTATCGTCGGGTGCATAAACGGCAGAACTTGGACTAACAAGCCTGATCTTTTATGATTCGCGACGATCTTTTTTATTTGCCATCATTCATCTTTACGACCGTTTCGATTTTTATTGTTAAAAAAATAAATGATTTCAATTATCAGTAAATAAGTGACTTGATGGATTTTCATGCAAACTTAATGGTATTATTAAAAGATGTGCTTTGTCTAGTACCATCTGTACAAAAAGTTAAAAAAAATATATATGTACTGATATAAAATAAAAAAAATAAAAGCTCGAAACTATTATTATTTCGTCGGTGTGCTTTGTTTGTGAAAAATTTTCCATTGAAATTTTAACTCTTTCTCTCATGTTTTGTCAGTACGAGCGTATTAATTACAACGTACAGATCGTTACATGTCATGGACGATTGTTAGTATCGTTAAATTCCTTATATTTACACTAGACTAGAATGTTGTAATTACCAAAGACAAATCTTTAAAATGCATGTACTACTTCACTGTCGTTAAAAATAAATGCCAAGAACAATGGTGTTCTTTTTAATGTTTATTTGGCATTACAAAAAGTGATTTTCCATAAAATTATAGTCATTTTCAGACTAATTTTTCTACTAATTCAACATTTTGAAATTTAGTAACTGTAATAGTTGTGGTACAATTAAACTGTAGTCAACTTTTTTTATCTAAAAATTTGTTTCGAGAAACTTTTCAAATACATTAATTAAATTGTGTGTTTCGTATTGTATACCTGCGTAAAATCGGCGCCAATGAATGCCTGTTCCATTCCAATCCATACTGTGATAGGAATTAAGAGTTGCTGGTAAGGTTTTTTCAGCTGATAAACTGTCGCCGAAAGCAATTGAATTCCACTCAACTCCGCACTGTCGTTTCGACGCTGCTTCTCTCCATACCTGAATTAAAAAAAAGAAGTTCAAGCTAAAAGTATCTACCCAAAATGAAAACATAATGAGTCATTGCTGTGTGCAGAATTTAAAGAAATATAAAAACGATAAACAATTTAAACAAACTAAAATGTGTAATTCAAAATGGCAATTTTCATTTCCTTTTATTTCTATCAAAGACGAGAAAATGTAATTCAGATACATCTATTTTAGCTACAGAGTCTTTTTATCTTTGAACAAATTAGTAGGAGCTTTGAGCAACTTCTTTTTGTCACTTGGACTGAGTTTTGAGGGAGAAAAAAGAAGACGCCAATCCGCAATAGTTGATGCGCGTCCGTTCAATTTTGCGCCCGACTGATTAACTGGAAAAGTGGTTTCTGATTGAAAGAGATGTACTTTTATCAAGAGCTTTTTCTTTGAGAGGGTTTTGTCTTCTCTATTTCCTTATCTCACACATCACTTCTCTTATCGATTGCTACTCTCACGTTTACTTGAAATATATTTGATGTTTTATTAAAAAAAAAACATATCATATCAACACTTCATCACAAGTGACAATGAAAAATTAAAAAACGAAAAAATTGTTTTAGATTAGATCAGAGAATTATTTTAAATAATTATTTTTAAACTACACATACATTTACTTATATTGTTTGTTTTTGTTTTTTTATAAATAAATGATGAAAGAAACTCGAACAATTTTCAAGGGCTGGACACATACATCTGTCAATTCGCAGGACAAAATGCTGTAAATCATTTGGACGTTAACCACGTGGAAACTCGGGTTGCACAATTCGCAAATTCGCGCAGCCCCGAAATTAAAATATCGCGATCGTCATCCGACTCATTCATTCATGGATCTAAGAACAAGACACGTGTACGTATTCTCAATGCTTGCAATGAATATTCGTCTTTGTTAAGTTTGAACAAACACACGAAATTCACACGTTGTATTTCACTTTTGCTCGTTCATCCTATGATTAAGTTACATGTGAATCATATATATATATATATTTACATAACTCCATTTTCTAACGTTTTGCATTTTTTTAAGCGACAAAAGCAAATTAAAATGTTATGTTGCTGACAATATGTCGAATTTATAAATAGAATTTTTAATATAAATTAATTATGATGTGACTATTTAATGTCTATTATCTATCTACTATACTACAGGTAGAACACCACAACCAAAACAAAAGAAAAGATATATGAATTGCACGTTAAGCTGATATTTTTAGTTTGAGAACAGTTTATGTTAATGTTTTTTGTGATGAATTTCAAATTAGGGATTTAATTTTGTCGCACTAATGAGATCCTCAGTTTGAATTGGAACATGATTTATTTCACAGTCGAGTGGACTGGAAATGATTAATTTAAATTTATAATGGAAAAAGCTTCTTAAAGTTCCTTGCATGGTGCAAGAAAATTAAAAGGCATAGTAATAAAATGAACAAAATTGCAACAAAGGAACACCATTATCGTGACAGCTCCGTACCGTGGAATCCTCAATTACAATAACGCTTGAATAATTTTGGACAGTGTGACGTGCCTATTACTGCTGATTTGCTTTGAAAATCAAAAATTACTTGTAAATTCATCTCAAGAAAAGTATTCCGTCTTGAGCCTGGTATGAGAGAAAATATGAAGCCTCGATTTCACACTTATTTGAAAAATCAATTCAAATAATGCTATCAGGAAAAAATTGTTTTAAAAATGTTAAAAACAATTTTTATGACAATTTTTAAGGGCATATTTTGTTCATATTTTCATACTGGTAAAAGGTCGCTGTCTTTGGCAGCGATGCATAATATAATTTTGCGACGTTTCCTGATGCTCCGTAAAATGAGTAAGCCATGCAAACATCAGCAAGTTGTATTATGGAAATAGAATTTCAGAGACATGAAATCCTAAGACAACTTTGCCGGCACCGAATTTACCCGTATAGATTGTAACCAGACTTGTTAAAGTGGAAGAAAAAAAAATGTGCAGGCAATTTTCCTTAGAATACCTCCGAGAGATAAAACGTTTGTCTATTATATTTTTGTTTTTGCATTGTACACAAAGGGTACACGCGTGATGATTAAGAAAATTTTTTATTCAGTTTTATCACACGTCTTTTAGAACTATTACAATGAATCGCAACCTTGAAAAAAGTATGGCCAAGTGGCATAACTAGCACGTTTGTATTCATCTGCAAAACTAAACAATAAATACGAGTCAGTAAATTTTTGTATTACAAATGACAAATCCGATCCGCAAAAAGATGTCTTTATGAATGAAATTCAAATTTGACAAATGTGAAAATTAAAAACAAACTATTATCCTGATATTGAAATTTTCGTTACTCAACTTTTATTTAAAAATATGTTATGTCTTATGTAATGTCGGTTGTGTTAATGACATAGAGTGAGTCACATAGTGGATGTTTTATTATAATCTCGTGTATTTTCCTCATTTTGTTGGCTCGCAATTGAAATATATTTTTTCTCCGATTACTGTCATTGTAAACTGATTTTTCAATTATTTTTACTGTCGTGAAAATTCAGTTTCGGAAAAAACATGCTTAATGTGCGCGCGGATACATTGCATGACAATTCAATTGCCTTGCGACTTGCAACTATATCCATTTTGACCGTTTAAATGCAAATCAATTTTTTACCCTAAGATGTATGGACACGAATAAATAAGCAATTCCACGAAGTTACACAATTGCTTTGCAATTAGCCGCTACGCTTTGGCATATTTTGTTCAACGGCTCTAATCACAACATGCCGATTCATTGAACTTTATTTTCGAACAATTTTGTTCATTTCAAAACAATCTTTCATTTTCACATATTAACTTCAGATTTTGCTCATCATAATAATTCTTACATTGAAAATTATTTATAATTGTAAAATATTATTATTATTTATTATTATTTAATTGTATAATAATATTATTATTATCAATTAAAATATGTTTAAAGCATATGCTAAAATTAAATGACAATGAAATACATCATTTGAGATTTTTTTATTAAAAAGGAAAAGTAATTTTTTCCTCAAGAGGTATCAACTTTTATTATTAATAACCCATTAAAAATAATCTAAATTGTTTTGTAATAATAATGTTTCTTATATTACACAATGCATATAAAAATAGAAAAAAAAAGAAAAACTTTGCAGAAACAATTAAAAATCATTTTTTTTTAAATTATGTTCATACAATTCACAAACGACTGGAAAAGTATTAATATTAAAATTGTAAAATAGTTGTGATTTTAATGAAATTGAAGGGGTGAACAAAATTAAGTGAAGAATAAAAACGGAAGATAAAGACGAGAAGCAAAAGGCGTTTGATGCACATGCGAGTCAGCAGGTGCCTGTGTCCGCTTGAATAAATACAAATAACACACACAAAAGCATAAACTGAGGGAATTATGCAATGGTATCATCAGCGTAGTGTACCGTGCATCGGTGAATCTAGTCGGATGTAAGCTGTTTTGCAATCATCAACGTATCAAGAGCAATGTTTATGGCTATACCGCGAAGTGCGGAGAGGGAACCGAAGCAGGATGGATATCCCGCGAATTCTGCGATGCAACTCGCTTATTAACCACTGTTTCGTAATACCGCCTATGAAAAGAAATAGAAAAAATAATCCGACAATCTTTCGTTTTATTAGCGACCAAACTCTGATGAGTTCGTTTTTTTTCTTCCATCATATCATATTATATCATAATTTTTTATCATAAATAAAAATATTGCAAACTCGTTAGTTGATACATATTATATTTCAATTACAATTTTATCCCATACATATGACTCTGAAATTTCAGTTTTCTATAATTGAAAAAAGCTTTGGTAGTCATTGAACAAAGCCAGTCATAATAGGCTTTGTATGTTTATAAATAACAAAAATACAAATATAATAAAAAGAAAAAAAATAGAATATTTAAAAATTAAAAATTAATAACGATCTCGATTGCAACATTTAATCGGTCTTTTTGTATGTTATGTGTATAGAGCTCAATCTAGATTTCATTTTCGTATTAAAAGCAGTATGGAAGAACGTCCTCCACTGATTATATAAAAGTGAATATTTGAATTACAAATTTTTGTTTTGAGTGGCACGTTACCGTAGTTATCAAAAACACAAATTACTCGCGGCTTTTCAATATGTCAATTACGCGGTCGAATGACAGTTTTGCACGTCAAATTTTGACGCAACATTTGGGAAGCACTCACGTTACGCTACTCATCTCGAAGGTTGCCCAAAAATAATTAATGAAAAAAGAAACGATTTTGTTTCATATAATTGGAACGTCCTTTTCCTTGTGTAATAACATGAAATTTATCCATCTTTAAATAATAATAGCTGACGTCAGGTGTCAATTAAATCAGCTGATGCTATCGCTGAGCCATTGTCTGACTTGCATATGAAATTGATGTGGATTCAGGGTCGTGTGCCTAAATTTCAAATTAATTACTGGTAAACAAATTACGAAAGCTCAGAAGTTATTGATTCAAATTTGTTTGGTTACCAGATAGAAAAAAAAGATCTATCTCTTTTACGTACTTTCCTACAATATTTCACAAGCCTTTGGGATTTAATTTTATTGTCCAACGTTTTTCGTCTTTGTCTGAATTTAAATTCTTTTTGATCTTGCAATTTCTTGTCGTGCTTTGTATATATACAGAAATTACGTGAATGCAAATAGAATGAACATTTACCTTGACAAAGGATCTACGAAAAGCGCGACAATGAGCACAGCCACAATGACGCAAGTTAAATAAATAGCAGAGATGATATAAATTTCCGAATCTGCCGGCCGGTCCAGACTCTCGTGTCCACCGTTGCCAACGACACAGAAGTTAGCGCCGCACTTTGCTATCTTCTCTGTGTTTATTGTCGCGTTCTTTCCCGAGCCTGACAGCTCTCCATCGCTCAGCACTGAAATCAAAGAGAAAAATTAAATTAGTTTTCCTTTGTTTTATACGACATCAATGAAGAAACAAATTTAAATTCAATCAATTTTGTAAAGAAATTTTCGAATTTTTCTTACACTGACATCCATCAACTGTTTTTTCAATCAATAATTTCAAATTGAGTTCGACACTGTCAGAAAGTTTGATAAATTTAAGCCACCATATAGAACATTGTCGATCGAACTATCTACAAAGAACCAGGTAATCAAGAATTCATCAATTGTCCTGATGTATTTTTGAATCCGCCCGAAAATTAATTCACATTTGGTGTCATTGATCAACATCATCCGACGAAGTTCCAAACTTGGAAACCAATAAGACTTATATCAATTTTCTTGTATTCCGCATATTTTCACAAATTAATATGTGTGTGTTAGTGTATATCGAAGCGTATATGTACTATCTGTATGATGTTTATGAATCGAATACAAATGTCACTGAGAGGTCATAGAATTAAAGAAAACAATTTTTTAAACGTTTTATTAAATCCGTTTAGAGATCAAGGTTTTTGGGACTAACATATGCGTACTGAGTTATAATTTTAATCGCACTTAATGATAGATCGCATTCGGCGTTTAAGTGTAATCAACGTGGTAATGTCATAATGGTGATCTGACGCAGATTTTAATGAGAATTTTTGTACCGAATACAAATTATTTACATCGGGAGAAAAACTATAAAATAAAATTGTCCTAGCACGGATAGTACCGTGCAAGTTCATACCAGATAAAACTCGTTTTAATCGAGAATCCATCTTCCTTGTGAGGCTACTTAGGAATTGGTGATATAAGTCAGTGAAATTATATACAAAAGCATCTAATTTAAATAAACCGTAACGAAACAAGCTAAGAATACAGTTTGAATATGACATTCCAAACAATATTGTCTATACAAAAATATCGAATCAAAAATAGAACAACAATTTCATTTGAACACATTTCATTTAAAATAATCATATATAATTGTCAATAACTTTTTAGTCGTCTTAAAAAAAAACATTGCTAGATGAATGATAAGAAAGATGTCAATTAATTTTTTTTATAATCACATCATCTTTATCTTGACATAGTGAAATGAGTCTTTGAAATTCAAAATATAATTATGTTAGTCAAAATGGCAAAAAATTTTATTTGCAGTTCATAAATGCTAATAATCAACTTTTAATATAACGAATGTATTATTAATTATCGTACCGTTGCATGTGAAACGTATAAATTAATATTACGTTGGGCTAGCAATAACTATGTATAATCGATAATCAATTTGAACTTTATAAATTACCATACTATGCATTTAAATTTTCACCGCAGTCATTCGACTGGGAGCGCTTTTTGTTTCCCGCCGACTGCACTGCTTAGCTGTCTTTGTACGATTGCACGTTGATTCGCACCACTGTCGATTGCCCTAAAGCTTTTTCTTGTGCTCGACAATAACTTGACCGAAATCAGTTGTTCAAAGTTCAACGAAAAGACAACTTTACCAAAACCAGAGAAACTCAACTTTTAATTTTGACGGCATTTGTTTTTTTACAATTAGTTAATAAAGTTTTTATTAATTCTATCTTTCGTTAAATTAGATGCATATAATTTTTCTTCCATATCAATGAAAAGAATTGTATTCTTTGATTGAAACATACAAGTTTGAAACTTATAGGTGAATAATTTATTTCTGTTTTTATTTGTTTGAATAATTGTTCGATCGCTCATTAGAAAGTTTGGTTTCGCTTCTAATCCATATTTTACACACTCACCGAGCATACCGTGCAGATTAATTGAATTGATCAAACTTCAATTAGATTTCAAATAAAATTTTACTATTCCCTTCAACTTGTCAGTTAAATAAAGATATCAATAGAAAGATATATATATATTTGTATGTGTTAGATAATCATGTAGCACGTGATGTTATGTTACGTGATGTGTTTTTGCTTTTTGTTACAATGTCTTTTTGCTGGGTTGACTGAACTTTGACAGGTCAATAAATCAGCAAGAAAAAACTTACCCAGCGAAGATATAAGATTGCCCCAGAGTTCTGCAGTTTGCCAAGCCAGGAAGAAGAATCCAAAGAATCTAACAACGATGGCGTCAGCCGGCTGGTCAGTGAGTTTGGCGTAGACACCACCGACCTGGGTAAGGTATGTGGCCTTGGCTGCCCACATGGGCGCCGCGCCAAGTCCGAGCAGTACGCCAGTCGGGACCAGTGTGTAAAACTTTGGGAAGAATTGCGAGCCAATGTAGGGTGCGTAGCAGAACATGGAAAGGCACAGGGTCCACTTGACCGTTAGTCGCTTGATTAGAAAAGTGGGCACAAAAATGCACGAAACGACGAGCGCTGCGTACACCGCCGATAACGAAAGCGTGCCTAAGCCTTCGCTTGCGTTGATTGACGACTGGAGGTTCGCCGTGCCCTGAAACGCAGTAAACTGCACCATGAAAGCGATCGAGACGGTCGCAATGTTTTTCAGGATGCGCCATTTTTCGCTTCGTGATAACTTGAATTTGCGCGACTGAGAGTCTTCCTCGGGCAGTTGCGGGGGTTTTCTCAGTTCCGCTGACAGGCCGTCAGTCCCGTCATCTTTGAAACCTTCGTTCCGGTAGCCTACTTCGCTCACGGCCACTGTATACACCGGTGCCGGAACTTCAGCACCACCTCCCTCATTCCTGCCACCGTCGTTCTGTGCCGCAACCATATTGCGTGTCGGCTACCTGCAAACAAAATATCCACAATCAACATTTGCAACAAAAAATCTTTTTATTTTTATTTTAAATCATCTCGACTTGCTCAACCAAAACTTTGGTTTCAATTCAATTCATGTTCAATCGCATAACAACAAAATTGTCCCAACTCGATGACTTGATTTAAGGCACTGTTGACACTGCATTTAGGTGCACGATAAGAAAAGATACAATAATTTTTACTAAACGTTTAATAACTGGAGGACAGAATCCATTTTTGATATAAATTATTAAACTGGTTGATAAAAAGTACCGAA